>VZSR01000205.1:3133668-3211875 GCA_013398615.1 Brachypodius melanocephalos
AAAAAAAAAAAAAAAAAAAAAAAAAAGGCTGAACAAAGAAAATATTTTCCAAACCAAAAAGCTTCTTTCTGAGGGTCATGAACTGGAGACATTGCGGGTACTGTCAAAAATCTAAAGAGGAAATGAAAAATAGCACTTGCTCTCCTTTTGAATGCCTGTGTGTGTTTTCTTTCCTTGATGGCTGGAGGAGCCTGCAATCTAACGAGGTTTCACAGTGCACTAGAAAATGCAGAAATATGGCATAGTCCCTTGGTTCCTTCAAATCAAAATCAGGGAGTGTGTTTAACATACAAGAACTCCGCGTGTGTGTGTGTACTAGCCTGTATCTGCAAAGCAGAACTTCCATGTATATATATTGTATGTATGGTGGAATTTAAATCTTCAGTCTCCAATAAAATTGTATTCTGCAATAAAACTGCTGCACCTTGACTCCAGACTACACTCAATCCCAAATTAAACACCCCATTTACTCTACTGTAACAAGCAGAAAGGTTTGCCACAGTGAACACTATTACAGACAGGAAAGGCATATTATCATTCTCTTTACCTTTGTACATATGACAGCAACACCTAAGCAGCCCCTGTGAGTCATATTTTTCTCTAGTTCCTGGCTCCTCTTGCAAGAAAAAATTGATGAAGGGAAAAGGTGAATTGAAATATGATACTTAATTTCACATTGCTCCCTTAATTATTTAGGAAGATGGACAGATAGCTCCAGACATTTAGAAGCAAGCAGGTAGCATATTTTACTACAAAATGTCTTCCTGGATTTCATTAATAACTCAGTGTCATAAACAGAAACAGCTGGCATGCTGAAGGCTGTGTAGGTTTCTTTATGCATTATATATAATGTAAATGCTTCCCATATAATGCACATGAACTATCCGCTTCATATCAATGTTTGTAACCCACAAATACCATAAGTAGTATACCAGAGATACAAATTTAGGGGACTTAAACTTGTTAATCCAGGTTATATATTTAAATGCCATTGTTTAGTGGCCATTTATCTATTGTTTAAAGGTCTAGCTATTTCAGATGCACTGTTCTTTGGTGCTAATTTTCCTATCTTTCTCTAGGAAAGCCATTATAGAATTTTGATGCTTTTGTTGCAGTTATTCAATTAGAAACGGGAGCTCACTGATGCTAAGAGGAGGAGGGAAAGGCTGTCGGTGCTGCTTTGTCACGCCAAGCGTGACCCAGGGGAGCCCTGTACGCTGTGCCTGGGGCTGGGCTTCCAGCCGTACTCGGAGGGGAGATTCCCTCTAGCGGACCGAGGGGGAATTTTATTCCCCTTTTCGTGCCCCATCCCGATCTTTATTTATTAAACACAAGGTACCTTCTCTAAGGATATTCTCGGCTATTAACCTTCATGCATGAAGCAGGAGCTGAAAGTTAATAAAGAAGGTATTTCTAATCAACTGTGGTGATGGGAGGCACGGAGAAGTAATACTAGTGAGCCAAGAATGTGAATCCCCAGGCCTCTCACAGCTGAAGATAATCTGAAAAGGGTTACAAGTTTGGAGTTTTTTTAGATCAGATGTCTAAAGTGAACAAGGAAGGCTCCATTCCCAGACATCTGATCTAAACCCTTTGAGTCTTGGGAATTTTGACTCCAGATGCAGGTTCCAGCTCTGCAGATGATCCTTATCTTTAATGGGACCGACTCAAACAACCACACATCGATTTGTTGCCATTGCAAAGGACTCAAAAAAAGAAGTTGGCTCTCAGCCTGCAGCTTTGGGGGAATTAATTCCTTGAGCATAAGTAGTCTGAGTTTGGCTCACCTCTGTCTAAAAGTGGAGTAGCCCAGGAAAAAGAAACAGGCCAGGAAAGATGAAGAATAAAGCATATGACTGAATTTTAAGTTTTCTGGGCCCATGCAGGCCCTTTTTCATAGTATTCCTGGGCTAGAGACTCTATTAACATCTACTGTAAGTTTTGTTCTGAGGGATCAGATTTCTGGAGCCTGAGACCAGTTATGATACATCAGAGAAAGCCTCATAATAGGAAGCTTTATTGCCTTCTGCTAAGTGAGCCAAAGTCAGGGGCTTTCCCTTGTAAGCGTAAGGCTGGGAAGGGGGGAAGGGGAGAGAGGAAGGGGGCGGGAGGTATTTTTTTCTTTTTGCCTGATGTGTTTCATCCTTCCCCACCTCCAACATCAAAGTGTTTGCTAGGGCAAGTCAGCCCTGTGATTCTGGAGCTGTGTATTTCCCCTCTCCCAGTAGTTTCCATGCCCATTTCCTATGCCCCAGCTGCCAGAGCACTAACTCTTTGCTGCTTTAATCACTCCATTAATCAAGCCTCTGCAGTGATCAGCACACTAGCTCTCACTGCCACAAGGAAGCCTGTTACTTCTTCAGGACACATAATCTCCCACTAGCCCTCCAAGGATTTTTACTCAACTGAGCCATATTGATCCACCGGCTAAAAAGGGTATTTCACTCAATTTTGAATTAGCTGTGTTTTTAACATAATGTAGCTCACGAAAGGCACAACTCAAGGATAGTTCTTGTATTAAGGGCACTATGAAGGTGAAAAGACACGGCCATTTCATAGCTAAGCTTCACAGACAGTGTGATTCCATCAAACAGACAAACACTGCCATCAAATCAAAGATCAGCAGATACAAACAAGTAATTTCTGCTGGCTCCTAGGGAGCCGTGATTGCATCCCCATGGGCACAGAGGACTGTCATATAAAGGCATGTGTACAGACAGTCTCCAGTCCAGTCAGAGTGGTTTATTGACTACTATTTTGTCCTGGGTAGTGCCAAAAGATGGCAGATCCTATTATGCTAGGAGACTTCGAAAAATTTAAAATGTAGCTGTAAAACAAGAGATCACAGTGAAGCTGTACACAGAACAAAAACAAATTATAGGAAAACTTAGTAACCTTCAGTCATCTCTTACACTTTTGAATCTTGCAAGGGGAACAGTGTAGTACTTGAAAACTATTTTGCAGTGCATTTTGGAGAGCAAAGACTGGGCTCTCTGCTGACTTGCAGGATGAGGATGTTATTTCCAAAGGTTAAGGGGAAGCAGGGAGATTCCTGCATGCTCAGGGAAGGTGCAGCTCCTGCTTGGTGTAAGGTGGGGCAGGGTTTGTCCCCCCAGTAGCTCTGACTGCCTTTGCTAGGAAACCTGTCTTCCCACACATCTGTCCTCCAGCATGCCTCGCCTTTTCCTGAGCCATCCATTTCTGAAGCCAGGAAAATCAGGAAAAAGGAAGGAAGGAAGGAAGAAAAAGCCCCAAATCCCAGAGCTGCACTAGAAAATACTCTCATCACTACCACCATCACTCTAGCAATATGTGAGAGCAAAGGCACACGGCTGGGATGTGAAAATAGTAGCAGAGAGGAATTGACCTTGGAGCTTGAGAATCCTAGGCTGCTGAGAAGGACAAACTTCCAGTTGCATCAAAAGATCTAGCAAAGAGCAGGTTCTGCAGGACTGGAGACTGAAAGAAGTGAAAGTGAGAGCAGTCTTCTTGCTGATGGCAGTGGGGGGCACATGAAGCAGTTGTATTGACATTCAACAGCTTTGAGTCTTCAGACATAAGCACATTCTGAAATTGTCAAACTCCAGTTTATATTGCTATTAATTCTCTTCCCAAATCCAGACCTGAATTCTTCAGTGTGGGCCAAAATTGGGCAAAGCACTTTTCTCACAGGAATGCACACAGGCACACATATGCACAAACACACACACACTCACTCGGGGTGGACACCTGCAAAAAGATCGGCAGCAAATAGAAGTGATAAACCTTGAGCAGTTTCTGAGTATGAACACTGATGCTGTACAATCAGAGCAAGAGTTTTTCAGAATCATTTCACTGGAATATTTACTTTTCTATTGGCTGTGATTGCATGCTTAAGCTTTCCTTTCTGTATATTAATGCTCCTTTTCCTGTTTAAGTTCTGCGGCTCTTGTTTGGTAAATGTGTATCAAATCCAAATGACATGTTTGCATGTGTATACTCAATGAACAACACAAATTATTTATCCCTTGGGATAAAGGACTTGAAAATGCAGATGGTCTTGATACAGTCTGATAAGAATGTAAACAGGAAAATATCTTTGTTGACTTATTTCTTAGTAATCAGTAATAATTAGTTATTGTCTAGAGATTCATTATATTATTTCATAAACCTCACAACAAACAATAGTGAAATGAAATCAACTTTGATTTTCTTAGGATTCCTAAAGATAACATCAGATAACTTCCTTAGCAAAACAACAAAACCTCCATTTTCCATTGTTTTTTTCAGTCTACATCAAGTTTAAGGGCAAAAATCAAGACAATGAAAAGCGTCACAGAATTTTATCTTGCCCCTCACTTCTGTGGTTTTGTAATCAGGCTATTTAATTTTATTTTTTAAAGCTGCTTACTTCAAATTACCACCCTCATTAGATGTCAAAATTAAATCTGTTGTGTGGTTTTGTCTCTGAAATTGTTTCCCTTTCTCACCACTTTTGGACTGACTATTTCCACATTCCACTTCCCCATTTCAGAGGAGGAAACAAACCAAGATCTTTCCCTCTGTCACTGTTCCATAGGCTGTTTAGATTCCTGACAGTCAGATCTACCTCTTGTAATGACTTAGCAATTTCTCAAGAATGTTTCAATTTGTGGATTAATATTGGCAGGAAGCTAATAGCTGTATTTGGCTTTAGATACACTGTTGTGTAATGCTAATCCTTCCCTTGACTTCTAGTGTGAGGTAATCACAAAGTTACTTTGAGGCTTGGCACACACAGCTGTCCTCATGTCAGGGCAAATCAAATGCAAAAATGAGAAAATTCGAAAGGATGTGAGCATGGCTGAAAAAATGAAAGCCTCCAAGGAATGTTCCTCTTTCAGCCCTTTTTGCAGAGCTGTGACCTTGCACTGTCACAGACTCCGCTGTTACTACTCGTGGCTCTATCAAGCCTCTCCTCTTTCTTCTTTGCTTGCTCTTCTGCCTTACCTCTGCCTACACCTATTTCTCGTTCATCCACCAGCCTAAAGCAGTCTTCAGACGTGTTCAGTGTCTTGTTCTTACTGTGTCACACATTGATAGCACACATGAAGCACAAATGGCTTAATCAATTGGTCACATACAATGATGGCTCGCTATTTTAAGGTCATTGTTAATATTATTAATAATTTTTGTATAATTTCAGAAATACCAGGGATGTGCTTTTACTTTTCCATATGTAAGGCAAGTAGATCTCAGGCTATGCTTTTTTAATGCATCTGTTAATGTGCATTAAGATAGAAGGGAAATTCTATTTCCCTTGGACAGCCAACTATTGAATGCAGTCTAAAGCTATCTGAAATCTGTGTGGGTAGGAGGTGACTTTGAGTCGGGACAGGTGGCATTTCCCGAGGCTGGGATACAAGCTTGATTGAAAAAAGAGATCTTTTCTATTGCATTTATGTTGTGTGAGTCGTTATGAAGTTCCCTGTGTTGTTGCTCTACAGCATAACTACCAATGGCCAGGAACTGTAGAGTTAAAATTCCAACTTCATTTAATATAAATTAAAATAATCTCTGTATATGTCCATTTTAATATGGGAATAATCAAATGAGCACCCCACCGGAAAAGCTTAACTAATACAGAGAAATAACAAGGAAAGTTACTGAAAATAAAAGTATGGGACATGTGGGTTGACATGTGGATTAGTATTGATATATGAAACTGTGCTACCAATCTACAAGAACTGCTCATCTTGTAAAGCTGTGTTTTACACCTTAGCAGTATTTGATCTCTTGATAGATGGAGTCAGCAGAAGTGTGTAGACTGGTGCTTTAGAGGGACCAGTGTTTGCCTCAGTGACTGATGGCAGTTTGGCAATTATAAAAAAAAAAAAGGAGGGGAATGTCTCAGCCAGGCCTACCAACTAAAATGTCACAGAGGATGGAGAAATCTTTGCATAAGAATCAGTCTGATGGAAGGAAATGTACTCTAGAGGGTGAAATCACTGTGAGGTTGCCCTTTTCTGACAGTTCTTAGAGGAGACTGGCCACACCCTGGGGAGAAATTGTGGGACTCACAGGGAGAGACATAGCATCCCCCACTGGATCAGTCCCCAGCAAACAGGCTCCCATGAAGCTGCCTGCTTCCTAGCTGGGTCTGCTGACAGAATAGGGCCTGGGAGTACAAGTTCACTCAGGACAAGATGAACTTTACCTGCACACTGCCTAGTAATGACTACCAAACTGGGCTGTAGTTCATCTTTGGCCAGCTAGAATCTGTAAGCTCAGCACCTGGGAATAACTACTGGGGTGCATTATCTATAAATTACTTGGCTGGATAAAGAACATGCTTATCCCCCTTTTGTATAAAATTGATTTTAAAAAATCATGCTGAAAAAGAAAGGATAATATCCCTGTATTATAGGTTTTTCTTCCTAATCTTTTCAGCATTTCTTTAGAACTCAAGTACAGGAGTGAGGAAACATCTGAAAAAACACCCATTTCTAGCCCAATCTGCCATGGATTCTGTCCAACACACTTGTCTGTCTTATTCTTTCAGCTTTTTAAGTGGGAGTAATATTAATTCACCTCTGTAAAGTGTTATGAATTCTTTAGATGGAATAAGTGCTGTGTATGGTGAACCCTGAACTCAATTTTGGCAGGTAAGTGAAGAAATTGATTTTGAGCCTGTATTTATTTGCAGTTTTAAATTGCACCAACTTCCTTAGAATTACTCCAAGTGCACAAATGTGTAATTGGCAGCAGAATTCATCCAATACATTCTTATAGACCATTTGTCTAGTCACTGAAATATAGCAGGCAAGCAGACATCAGAATCTGGTTCTTTGTATCTTAGATTGTTTCCTAAAACCAATAAAATCAGCTTCACTTTTATAGTTGTGGTATTTTTTTTAACTGCTAAAATCTAACTTTTTTTTTTCTTTTTTTCAATATGCAGTGCAGAAATTTAACCATGCCTCGATAGAGTACAGTGAGGGCTAAATGCTACTCTCTATTATTTGAATAGTTAGATAATATAAATTAGGTGGTATCAGAACCATTTCTTTTAGATTTCTCTTTTTTATCTGTTGCAGTACAGGTGTGAAATATATTTATTTCATTTTGCAAAAGCTGAGTATTTTGTACTGGCTGCTACAAGAAGTATTGAATTTTTATCTTTTAATAAATAATATTTATAGATTAAGAAAAAATCATTAGATATGAATTATAGTTACTGTAATCATTATAAATACATTAACAATAAATGGTCAAGCCAAATTAGGAAAGCTCTATTAAAAATTAAATAAAAAGATCTATTGAGTAAACAGATGTCTCTTCACAGCAGACATATGGCCACAGTTATTGACTGAAGCATCTAAGTATTAGGAAATGACCAACCATGACAAAACAGTACTAAAATAATGCTCCCTAAAATACAACTTGCAATGTCTTCTTGTTTGGGCATGGTCAGGAGGGTAATTAACAGATTTGTGTGTAATATTCCCAGAAACCTACTGGCTTCTATATAGAGATCTAAATTATATGCTTAGAAATAATTATAGAGTTCACGGAGCAAATATTTAAAAGAAGAGCTCTCATCCAAGATTACTGTAATGTAAAGGTGACCATCTCTCTGTTGAGGTCCTTTTTTACCTTCTGCAGATAAAAGGTTCAAGAGAACAGAAAGAGAAGAAAATTGCAGCAAATGGACTATGAACTTGAGCAAGGTAGAGCCCTCAATTCCAATTTGATTCAACTCAGAGTGGGGAATGTGTAAAATCTGGTAGGCTTGGGCCCCCAACTGCTATTAGCTTGTTACAAGAACTTATTCAGCAAATAAGTATATGACATAAAATGTATAATCCTACAGTGTCAATGCCTATGTTTAAAAAGTACTTAAAGAAGATTATACTTCAATTATTATGCTACTTTGCTTTTACAGAGGGCTAAATCTGATGCTTTAGATTTAACAGCAGGGCTAACTTCCAGGCTAAACCAGAGCTAGTTCCAGGAATTGAAATGGCTCCAGTCCTTGATTTAAAACAGGTTTTTACTCTCAGTGATCTCTGGCAGTAAACACACATATTTTTCTTTTCAAGATGGTTTATGATCAGTGATTTTAGTTCACTCCACATTACTCTACCACATGGCCTGAATTGCTTGGGACAATCCCAGATTAGGGAGCGCATTCATAGGTCTCACACAAAGACTACTTTATACAGAAATAACAAAGTGTCCTAACATCTGTTCACAACCCATTTAGTAAGCAGCTCATATACCTTGACACTTTCAAAGAAGGTCTTCCTAGAAGTTACCATTATCTCTGGGAAACAAAGTAGCCAGGTGAGGTTTGCACATGCACTTCCTTTAAATCTTATTATCACTGATATTTTTGCAGAGGACATCGAATTCTGTCCTTGCTTCCGAGGTGGAACACCTTAGCTCAAACTGAATGGCTCAGTTGTGTGGCAGATCTGAAATACACAAGGGCAATGATGAACACTCCCTGCCTACCTAGGAGTCAGAGAAAATCATCATTTCTTGTCACATAGAGAAGAGAGAGCCCTGACCTAGGGAAAAGGAAACTCGTGGAGCCATCTCCATACTGTAGTATCTCTATTGGTAGTCTCTTGAGAGACCATTAGTCTCCCAAGAAAGAAGTCATCTGGGGATGGTATGAGCTATTGCCCTTTGACATTTACAGTTTCTATTTCAGGCCAGAAGGAAGGTTCATGCACTCAAAAGTTCAAGTGTCTTTTTTTCTCAGTGATGACAATCACTCTTATGAAATGTCACTTATCCCTATAAACTTGCTGCTCTGACTCTTTCACAGACTCAAACCATCAAATCCTCATCAGAATGATGCCTGTTAGGCACTCAGATCACTACCATTCAAAATTTGGCCTATCTGGACAGTAGCAGACTGTTCTCTGATGTGGATCCTTGCTTTATTAGTAATGGAATGATAAGGTTTATTGCAATTTTAGTGCTCATTCCCTTTCCACAGATACCCTGATTTAATATGAGGCAGTTAATTTATTATAAGGCACAATGTGAATACTTGTTTTCACCTCCTTTGCTTACCCACACCCCATTCCCGTGTGTTCTGGTTGAAAAGTTCTGCAGTGTGCAAGTGCCATCACCATCAACACCTACAATCATTCAACCCTCTCTGTAGAGATACCTTTACACTGAGTGCTGAAGCCTACAGCCTTTATAGTCTGAGCAATCCAAGCTGGTTATTTGATTTTGAGTGACTTACAGTGATACTTTTCATTGTAGTAGAGATACACTGTTATAAATAAGAGATGCAAAAATCTAGTAGTGTTTGGAGTGCTTAACGGTCAGAATGGTTTCCAATTTTTAAGGCAACTTTTCGAGGAAGAGACAACACTGCAAGTAAAAGTAATAAATCCTCCCACAAAATCATTCATTAAAACAACAATTGAAATGTACATATTAAGTGACACAATTGACATACATTTGGGTATTTAAGGTCTATTTATATTCTAGTGGGAAAAAAGCTCACTGCTGCTGCCTGGCCTGATGCAGATTAGAGTAACGGTGCTGCGTCACTTAATGTTGTGTGGTAACTCTTGTGTTCCATCTGAAAACACATTAGAGATAAAAAAGAAATAATAACAGGAAAGAGAAATTACAGGGTATAATGCACAGAAGAGAGATGTTTTCAGCTGAGATTTGAAATCAGATTGAGAGTCAATGAGGTAGAGAGATAAAGAAAGGCTGTTCCAGATGGTGGGAGCTGCAGAGCAGAAGGCTGTCTTACCACCAATTAATTGAATGAAACCCACCCACCAGTTTCCCATCCTCACTCTTTTCCTGATCCATGTTAGGCTCAAACCTTGTGGTGTGAAACCACAAGAACTTGATGTGAAAAATTCCATGCTCTTGGCACGCTGTGGTGAGAAACTTCCATGTACGGATCCATCTGCAGCAAGGCCCTGCATTCAGACAAAACTTGTCTCTCCCAAATGTCACAGTTAAGTCCAACAGATGATCCTACAGGAGCCTGTCCTGCACACTGGTAAACATCTCCATCCCCATTCACTTCACCCATCTTGGCAGTTGCTGCTCATCCCGGAGGGAGCAGGCGTGTACCACAGGATGGGTGCTGCTCTCTGCCCAGAGAGCACCACACGAGGAGAGGCTTTTGTGGGTGTGCTGGGAGGTAGCTCCTGTACAGTTCCTTTGTTGTGAGGCCACCCAGTGTCCATGGCACCTCATGGTATGGCTAGCTCGGCCTTCTACACAAGCAAAGGCACCCATGAGATGCAGAGTGCTAATACCAACATAAAGTAGCTCAGCGCTCTGTCAGAGCCTAAAGGAAATTCCTCGCATCCGGGGCTGGGTGCACACACATCAGACTAATATGCTTCTTCAGAGAACTCCAATACATCTGAAGTTTAATGCAACGTAAAATGACCACTGTGATAATTGCCCTTTCACAGTGGAATTCACCAAAAGGAATGTAAATATTAATCACATGATGCACATACTGTAACAAGAGAAAGCCTGCATCAAACAGTATTACTAAACATGTCTCACCAACCAAGAATAACTCCTGGCCACTAAACTAACAATTCCTCTAACAGCATCAGCAATTCACCATTAGGAGCACAGCTTTGCCCTGTCCTATGCAGTCCATCAGAACCAAGTTATTTCACAGAAGTGCAGGTTCAGAAGCCATGGTTAGCTCAGCCTGGTGCCTCTTTGTTCAGAGGAGCTTTTACTGATCTTACAGCACAACGGAAGGAGAAGCAGTTTTTCAGACATTTGGATTTCAGACAGCACAGGGCTTTCTAGGTTAAAAGTAAAGCCTCCATTTTCATAGGTAAACCTACAGGCAACCCTTACAGGTCAGTGGTCAGTCTGAAGGAAGAAGCATCCCTGAACCATCAGAATATTGTGCTCTCCTTCAGCTTCAGTTTCTGGATAATTTCCTATCCAAGTCTGGAAGGGGATTTTGCAGTTTCTGATTCTGAAGGAAGCATAATCAAAAAGTCTGCATTTGTGTAAGCCATCAAAAACTTCTGGCTGTATGTAAATGACAGATATAAGCTGATGTAGTTATGGCTGCTTCCTTACTTGAGAACAGTTAAAAACTCTGGGAGGTATTTCCACTGATCAAGAAAAAAAACAGCTAGGCAATCAGCTAAATCCATAACCTTCAGGTTATTTTGGGGTAAAACAAATAATGCACTTGTCTCCCAAACACGGTAAATGTAGATTCACAATATCACTTGATTTTATTCCTTTGCATAATTCTACTAATCACAAATCTGAAAAACTGGATAGAAACTATTAAAGAAGTGATGACAAAAATGCCATGTTAGACTTCCATTTATTTTATCATTAAAAAGATTTACAGCCTGCTCTGATATCAGATTATAAAAATTAGGGCCCTCCATAAATTAAAAGGGCTTGCTCTTGCTGAGCTATAATAAGGGAGCTAATACGTCAGATTTGAAAGGACTGAGAAGCAGAAAAACAAGCAATAATGAAAAGTGAGATCTTAAAAGCATGCGGAGACTTCAAAAGTGGACTTTTGTAGAACGCAATGAAATGTTAGTAGGAAAAGGTAACTTGCCAAAATAACTATGCTAATCCTCCTCTCATAATAGTCTTCATGGCAGAATCAGTAATAGTCTTTTTTTTTTCATTAAACAGGCTCTGATATAATGACATTGAATTCCATGCAAATATTCTACTTCTTCAGGAATAATTTATTGTAGCTTTACTGGAAAATTTTAGTTGGATCTTAAAAGGTTTTATGGCCTCAATTATAGCACTTTTACTCCTGATAATCAATATTGATTTTACCCTATCATTCTTTTTAAAGTTTCTGTTGGTTTACATAGAATCCAAACCTTGGATAAAGTGGTATTTTCATTCTAAAATCATACTGTTACATATAATTATTCCACCCCCTCCATAGTTTCTTCTGCTATATCACTAAAAAACACAAACCAAAACTTAGTTTCTTTGTTAGTAGGAAGCAAGTGTAGTGTAAGGCAGTGCCCTGCAGTTGCACTCATCCCTCTGTGGATTTGCCCTGTACCAGAGCCTGTTTCTCACCTGAAGTTGCTGCCTACACTCCTGTTGCAATGAGAAACCCCGGTAAACATCACACACTGACCTACGTGGAGCTTTCACTCTACACTCCTCCCGGGAAACAGAGCCTTTGGAATCAGGCAGATGCAAGGGACCTGTCCATCCCAGCTGAACAGCTCTCTCGAGTTGTGACACTGGCGCCTCTGAATTGTGACTTCTCAAGCCCTGTCACCATCTCCTGCAGCCCATGCCACCTTCCTTAGTGCTAGCACTGCAGCGTGTGCAGTCTGAGGCACAGACATTGCCCTCTCTTCAGGCTTCTCCTGGTGATAGACAGCGATGACGTCCTGTCACACGAGGTGTCCCAGCATTTGCTGGAGCTGGAAGCTGTGGGGAAGGTTGTGATTCAGGCAGCTGCCTCTTTTCAGTCCCATGGGGCATAACTTCCTTGTTCTCCCCACTGAGCCAAACAATGAGGAATGGAGGCACTTTGATTGGTTAGCCCCATGTCTTATTTAGCTTTAGACAGATAAAATTTGACTTTTCTTTTTCCCTGGAGGAAGGCAGTGGTTAAGTGATATCCTTGAAGGCTCTGTCTACAGTGGGCATATTTCTTTATATTTTACCAGGAATATCTCCATTTTCTACTCAAACTATAAGCCTCATTTCATCCTTGCTTTTTCTGACATAATTAAATGGTGGCACACATATATGGACATAGTTTAAATATTGACTTGCTTTTTTAACAAAGAAGAATATGGAACAAACATGACAAGCATTCTACGAAAGGAATGGTATATAGAACGTTTCTGTGGCTCTTTCTATTGACTTATACACCTGCTTTGTGGGGGCTTCTACTGCGTCGTTCTGCTCCCTGACACTGGGTTTATTTCAGCATCTTTGAAAATGAAAAGATCCCCTTTTGTTTCAGAATTAGTATTTGACTGATGAAAAGAATGAACCCCAGGGGCTGTCTTTTCCAATCAGGCACTGTACAAGCACTTGAGCTGACTATGTTCTGCAGAACACTGAAAACATGGCATGCCCAGGAAATGTTTGCCATCACATTAGTGATGCTGTAATGGGCACCACAAATCACCTGGACATTAATAGAATGAAATCACTTACTGCCCCTGAAAGCAGCTTTATTCTCAGTTGGTGTCCTGAAAGCACCATGTGTGCAGTCTTGAGTTTCTATCACAAAGGAAAAATTTTCAAATATCATGAAAGACCTGTTTTACTTGCTGCTTTTGGAGTTTATTTAAATCTTCACTGATTGTTTCTGATGGCAATCCCTTAAACACAACTAGTGTTGGGGAAAAAAAAAAAAACCATAAAAAATAAATTAGTTGTCTTACAAACTTTTAGTGATCTCTGATTTTCCTAAAAGCTGTAGCAGGACAGGATACACATGACTTCTAATGACTGCCCTTGCTCTCACCTAACTGCAATAATGCATCAAACGCATTTCTTTATCCTGTTATTGCTGGTTTGTAATTTGATCATCAGACAGATTTGAATTATCCCCAAGCTGTTGCAACGTGTCTGTAACAGAAGCAGAGGTACCTACGTGCACTTCCCATTTTGTTCAGAAAATAGAACAGCTTCAATGATCACAGCCCATGTGAAGCAGACAGGAGTGGTTAAATTAAAAGTTGTGATCAAAGAATTGGGCTGTTAAAAATACCTGATTTCCTATTGGGGAAGACTTTTAATTGTGCTTCTGGTGCCTAGAAAACATTGAACTTTTTATGATAATTCAGGTAACAGTCCATTAGAAAGTGTATTTGATTTAGCCTGAGGAAGTTTGGGAGAAGAGAGAGCCCTCCTATGTGAGCAGTGGCTGCCCCCTGCCCCTGCCAGGGCGGCTGTTCTGGGGGCAGGGGCAGCAGCGCCCACTCCCCAACACACACAGAGCCTGCATGGCTGCACTCTGCAGCACAGCCAGCCCTGAGTGCAGGACTGAAACCCCACTCTGCTTGTCTTCTTACAGCAGCAGTACACTCTGCAGCTAAATTCATGACATCTCAGGAGTCAAATCTCATACTGGCCATAAAATAAAATATCTGGCATCTCAGGCTTATCTTTCTGCTTTTGACTTATTTTCCCTTTGTATTAATACAATGTTTGTTGTACCACATTCAAGAAAGCATCTAGTTTCTCTAGTGCTATTCTAGCAATCAAACTGATAGCTGTAAACCAGATAAATAGGAGCTGTACACCACTGTTTCTGCTGGGCCATTTTTCATTTTTTGAAACAAACCCCCCAGAGTCTTTTTGCAGAATAAATTGAAGATAAAAAAGTAATCTTTTGATATGGATAGTTTGAACATGTCAGATTTGTGAAGCATTTTCTTCAGCTAGCTTAGCACTTTGTCTTTTAAAAGACTTATAAGGCAAAGCACAGCTGTCAGAATTTTTAAGAGAGTTGTTGTGTAAGGCAAAATTAAGTATCTCTATTAAAATCAGAGGATCTAGAAAGTAGGTTCTACTCTCCTTGTTAATGCCAAGCAGCATGTCATGCTACAAGTCTTCCTTTCTGAAATCAGTGAAATTACTTGGCAATGGGGAATAATACTCAGTATGAGGAAACATGCTTAAATCTGGCCTTAACTCTGCTGGGTTTGGCAGTGAAGCTGCCCTTACAATCTAGGATGCAGCAAATGCCTCTTGCTCTGTTCCCCTTGCTTAAAATAGGAGAGAAGAACCAAATAACCCTGCACAGAACTGAGCTCCAGGTTCACTGGTTACTGGGGACCCATTTATTTTAAGCAGTTCTTTTGGTTCTTTAAATTATACTCTGAGACGTTTTGGCTGAGAGGGAAGCAATACGGAAATCTGGTTTCCCTTCTCATCCCTAATTCCTCTGCAAGGCTAATGACTGAATATATTTATTCAATATGTTTCTAAGCAGAATGTCAAGTTTAAGCATTGCAGAAGGGAGTATTTTTATACACACTTCTAATACTTGGTAAGCTACAGAAACTTAATTACTTTCTGCTCTTGGAAAGATGGTCCTATCTGGATCTGAAACAGTAGAACTGAAATTGTCAAAGTTAATAGTTCTCAGTATTGTATGGGATTTCCATTTTTCATGTAGGTCTTCAACAGTTCAGACCAATATTTGGCATCATGTCATTCCTGATGAGCTCATCATCTTTTTCCTGTCTGTACAGTCCCTAACCCATGACAACTTTAGGCAAGTGATTCCTTTCTCAGCTTTGTCTGTGGTCATAGTTGAAATGATTTTACATAGAAAAATGATAAAATTAGTGCAGATATACGAGCCCTTCATTCACTCTACTGTGAATCAGGGGTTATGCCACCAGTGTGATAAGAGGCACCAAGCAGAACAGGGCTCTGACTAGAGCTTTTAAAAGTCCTAGTTAATAGCATGTACAGTAAATATGATCAATTCTGCTCTGTGGTGTAACAACGACCTCACAGGAAATAAAGAAGGCAACTAGTCAAAGGAAATAAGAAATAGTCAGATTCCTGAACATTCTGAAATTTATACCAAGGACATACCACCAATGACTTCTGATACTCATCTGCACATGTGTAGATTTAGACTCTTACATTGGTCCAGTAAAGAAGAGGGAAACATGAGAGTGGGAGAACCTGTACCTGCTGATAATCTGTAACACTATAGAGTGGATGTGGTCACACCATAAGAAAACCAAAGTTAGACTGAAGTGATAAATGGCCAGCCTGTATTTGAGGCTTGTGTGTAGGAATATCCCCATTGACATTTGGTTAGAGCTGAACACTTCAGGTAAGACATGGGATAATGGATAGGATTAGGAAGAATCATGATTTTTGCTTCCAAGTTCACCCAACTTGCAGGAAGTTGATATGGCGGTGGAAGATGACTGGTTTAGAAGGAAAAGAAGGTCCTAGAGGAAAGGAAAGAAATCTGGATACTGGTTTTGGTTGAAAGGAGTGAAAAATGATTTAGCTGTGGTCTGTATGTTCCCACATAAAAACAATAGTGCAAAAATAAGTGAAACTATAAGAGAAATTACCCTGCACCTTATGGAACCATGTTAAAAATGTTTCTACCTCAACTGGATGAAAGCTATCATTTTCAGCTTCATTTTCTATCTGAACATCAGATTGAGGGTTTGTGGGGCAATGTCCTGTGAAAGGAATTTCCCTTCACTCAAAACAATCAGTGAAAATGTGTCCTGACAAATATATTGAGTGAACCCAGTAATGATTTTCATTTGCTGATGTTCACCCAGTAAAGAAAGGAAGCGGCACCCTTCCTCTCAAAGGAAATGAACTCTGTTCTCATAATGGGGGGGTATGGGGAAAGCTAATTACTTTTTCCATGCCAGGAGAGAAATGACATGTGGCTAGAAAGAAATGGGAATTCTGGTGACCCTGCAATCTCTGCAGAAACATGACCTTGTCCTGTTATGGGCCGCTCTGTGGTGGGGCGCAGCCACAGTGCAGGGGGCACGGGCTCAAAGCAAAGAGAAAGAAATGCAGCTCAGGAACCTGAGCAAACCAGCACATAGGAAGGGATGTGACATGAAGTAGTCCATGTCACCACAAGGCCACACTTCCTTGAGCCAGAAAGTCACTAACTGAGACTGAAATAAACTTGATTTTTGTGAAGTTTGGTTGTGGCATAACTATTGTAAAATATTCTTTTCCAAAGTGATACTTGGAATGATTTGTACCATAAAAATGTAAAAAAGCACTGATGTTCTTGTGCCTTTGGCTCTGAAACATTATTTCCATCTTTTAACCACCTCTGAGAACCTTCTATTGCTCTGCCACTGGCAACTGTCATTTGTAAATTGATTCCTTTCCCCCCGACGCTTGGCTTGTTGTTTCAGTTCCAGCCCTCTACAACTTGGCCCCAATGGAACTTTTGTACCAGTAAACTACTGACAGACCTGGGAACTGAGCTCTCAATGCCCCACTCTTCATTCACTGCACCCAGAGTGATGCCTCACCTGTTCCTGCAGTGCTGGCACTGCTGGCACAGTGGTGCTCCTACCTGGAGTGCAGCTCCCCGTGAGCAGAAGCCACTTGGAGATAGAGACAAGGATGTAGTTCTGAATTAGCTCTTGAGGACTGATGTTCTTTTTCGCTTAGGTGTCTTCCAGCAACATTTTTTTCTTCCCAGTAATACCAAGATACTTGTATAGTCAGACCCTTCTCTGCCCTCACAGTTTAGTTGGGATTATCTGCTGTTTGTTAGATTGTTGCATTTAGAGTTCTAAGACAAGGTGTCGACACGGGAAGAAAGATTAACACAATAATTAAACAAGTATGTAGAAAATGTACTTAAACTTCTGCTTAAATTTAAAAAAATAAATACAGAACAAATTGCATCCTGAAATACAAAACAAAATGGTTCCTCCAGAGGGAAAGACATGGAGAGGAGAAAAGACAGAAGGTAGAAGATAATTTTAAGATTAAAGTCACTATTTTATAGAAGATCACTAGTAATTCATTAATATATTTATAAACACAACAAAATCTATTATGCATAAAAAAGCACTGCAGGAATATTCATACCAACTACCGTATAGGGAATGCATTGCAAGCACTTGTATTATTTATATGCTTCCAGTATTCTGCTTGATTTTCAAGATTCTTGTGTTTCACATGCTTAAGAATCAGACATCCCAGCCATGTTCTCTATCAAACCATCCTTATACTCTGCAAAAGGTCAGAAAGTGAATAATTTTTAAAATTAGTGCACAGAAAAATAATTTAACTTTATCATAAATAGCCTCTTCTTAAATGAAAACAAAATTAAAGCTTTAAAATTTATTCCATGTCTTCTAGTCCTCGTTATTACAATTATATTTGACTTTGTTACCCAAAACACAGAAAATGTGCCCATTTTCTTCTAAAATGAGTAAATGTTTCTTTTCCATTTTGTAGCTATAAAAGTCCCTTGCTTAGCTCCATTACAAAGAGAGTTAAAAGCAAAGCTGCTTGCTGAAGTCGCTGTATCAAGCACCGAAGATTCGCTCCTCATATGATTAGCTCTGAAAAAATCAAAAAAATCTGCTCTCAGACTGATCTTTGAGGCAATAACTCTTGTCTTCCCTTCCTTCCCTGTCTGAGCTTCAACCAGGCACCTGTCAGGGGTCAAACATCTGTCCTGTTGATCAAAGTCTTTCTTGACTTTTTCATATTGAAATATATATACTCTTGCACTTTTATGTATGCCCTATGTATTACATTAATGAACTTGACTCCAGGTTTAAAGTTACACATAATATCTTGCTAAACTAAGGTCTGAAAAAAAACCCTACTAGCCAACAAAATCTGGAATAAAAATCTATTTGTTTGTTCCTGTGTTACGAGATAGCTGTATTAATTGCGTTCTTGTTTTTAAAAAGCATTAAAGGGTTCATGATAAATTACACAAAAAGCTGAAGTTTAATTAACAAAACTAGAAACACAATTGCTAGACCTGTTTGGAAACGGTCATTCAATGATCCGAACCTGTAAGACTGAGATAAATTGCCTGTGGAAACACTTTCCTCTTGGAAAATCACAGATGATGCTAAATGAGATGTTTTATATATATAGTATCAAACAGTCATAGGTACATTTCATTTTGAAAGTCCCATCTGTCTTGCAGCCCAAACAGTTTTTGACACCACAAAATGATTGCTGCATTTCACATTATATGAAAAGGTAGTAAGAGCTGATATATGCCAGGGTTCTAAACATCAGAGCTCCATTTTACTACACCGAGCATTTATTCTAAGGAACTGGGTTAAAAAAAAAAAAAAGAAAAGAAAAAAAAAAAGAAAGAAAGAAAGGATAGATTAATAATTTATATTCAATGCCCTAAGAATATGATCAAGATTTGATTTCAAGACTCTGAGTTACCTAATCCCTAGAAGGATCACCTGATTCATAAATTCAGGCAGTTGGGCTTTTTTCATAGAAAAGTAAACAGAATGCATGCATGTGATTTATCATTTCATCACATTTTAATTGACTACATTAAAGCTACAAATATGAAGGAAACTCTGCCTGGGTACTTGTTGGAGCCTGATTCAGCATGCATCCTAAAGCTAACTGTGTGTGGCAATCCACAGGATGTAAGGTTTAAATTAATAATTTAGAATTAAATAACGCCATCAAAGCAAAGACTTAATTGTTTTCCTATTTGGAGTATGACACTGAGATGCCATAGGAGCTCAGAATGATTGTTACCATCACCAGGAAAATAAGTGTAGACTTTACCCCAGATTAAACAGGGATTAGTGTGCTGTCTTATTCTTTAATAAGAATCTGTCAGCAGTATGCTCAGTCACAGCTACAATCGCCTTCCTTATCAAAGCACCAACAATTACTTTATCTACAGCATAGACACACACTCATTTCTAAGATTCAGGTTATGTCTCTGAGCAGACACTGATTGGACCCTCTGTATTCTGCAGCAGACAGAAGTACATTAGCTACAATTTCCCCCGAAGGATCACTTACATGACCCTGAAAGGCAAACAGAAGATATATTTTTCTTTTAAATGATTCATAAAATTCCACTATGGATGATTTTAGTCCACTGCACCCATACAGGAAAGAATTATCTACTGGATATGGAAAATGGTTGTGTATCAGACAAAATAATCATATTTTCTTTGTAAAAATGGGTATCTCTCAAATGATTGCATGGTTTCAAAAGACTCCAAGATCCAGCATGATGAGTAATTTCTGGTACTGGTCAGTTTGCAGGAGTAAAGTCAAGGTCTCACTACGCTTCTCCCTTCTATGGCTTTGTCAGCTTTGGTTTGCCTCAATATCATCAGTGTCACTATACCAAGTGTCACTATTACCAAGGATGATGGACTGCTGACAAAATGACAATTGTTTGCTCCTTTTGGTCCCCATGCTGGCCATCAAAGGAATTGATCAAAGCAATTTGGACTGGAGAGTGCAATTACATGGGTCTTTTCGGATTTCTGAAATGCTGTTTCTAGTGATTGTTGAAACAATAGCTTTCCTTTGAAATTGTTGCTTGCAGGTGTTAAGGAAAACTAACAAAATAGATCTGCCTCCTTAGCATTCTGGCTTTACAACAATGTTATGGAAGGGCTTCAATCTCCATAGAGAAACAGAATAGATAAAGATGAATTTTCCTATTTGATGTAATCCAAACCACTGTAATCTGCTACAGCTCAGCATGTCATGGTAGACTATAACAGAGCAAGTTATAAAGGAAGGCAGATACAACATCCGTTTTTCACATTCCTAATGAACAGTGTGAATTCGTTGCCTTCAGAATAACAGATGATTTAATTGAATCTGTATAATCTAATGCAATCAATCTCATTTAACTAAATGTCACACAGCCCTTTTCACCAAGAGGCAGTTTATGTATACACACGAAGGAGCAGGACTAATTTCTGAAACCTTTACTAATGTGAGATCAGTTTTTATGAGTTGTCCAGAAAAAGCATGCACATCTATTTTGTTCCTAACTTAACTACTCAAACCACTTCCTTCAAGAAATGTTCTAAAGGTTATGGTCTTGCAGAAAAACTCCAAGGAATTATGGTCTGTTCAGCCAAGAGGAGAGGAGACTGAGTGCAGACCTCATTGCTGTCAACAGCTTCCTCATGAGGTGAAAAAGAGGGGCAGACACTGATGTCATCTCCGTGGTGACTCTGCCAGGACCTGAGGGAATGGCCTGAAGTTGTGTCAGGGAAGGTTTAGGTTGGATATTAGAGAAAGATTCTTTACCCAGAGGGTGGTGGGGCACTGGACCAGGCTCCCCAGGGAAGTGGTCACAGCCCCAAGCCTGACAGAGCTCAAGGAGCATTTGAACAATGCTCTCAGGCACATGGTGTGACTCTCCTGGGGATGATGCTGTGCAGGCTTGAGTTGGACTCGGTGATCCTTATGGGTCCCTTCCAACTCAGCATAAAAACAACCAAAAGAAAAAAAGCACAGCCCGGTACTCACTATAGTCAACCTGAGTTTCAAGCAAAGCAAAAGGTAGGACAGAATATACTTCAAAGTATACTTTTTTCCCTCCCCAATGAGTAAATTATCATTTTCCAGGGGCCAAGCAGCTTTTAGTTCTGGTATATAGATAAATTTTTTTGTCAGATATTTCATACATCTTGCCACACTCTATGGGATGTTATGAGTATGGCCAAGCATTTGGTACTGGCAGGTCAAATTCAAATGGTTTCCCTAACCAGCTCTCACATCAGCAGTGTTTGCAGTGTCTCCTGTGTGTAGAGAAGTGCAGGGTCTGGAGAGCAGCCCTCTGCCCTGGCCCTTGTCCTGGGGCTCTGACCTGCCCATGCTCTTGCCACTCACATCCTCTGCTGCTGTCCTGGTTTCATTGCTAAACCTTTGTCAAATGACACAGGTGGCAGGATATCGTGCGGAGGGCTCTGTCCAGGCAGGCAGGTCTGTGGCCAAAGCCGTCTTGTGTCCTTCACAGGGACAAGCAAGCTTCTGGTACTACCATGAGGTGATGGGACTTGCAATTCTTCCCTTTGCTGTGCCAGATTTATTATAAGATGCCAATGGCTGAGCACTGGCTGCTACCTAGCATGAACTCCTGTTCAGTGTGCTGTACAGATGCACCATCATCTACCTCAGGAGACAAACAGTGTTATTAGCTACATTTTGCAAAGCAGATAAATGTGACTGGTTATCCTGCTAAGACAACAAAAGGCATGTTTCTTGTATTTTCCTGCAAAGTAGAATTTGCAGGATGTTAAAACTTGAACTTATTTGGCTGTGTTACTGCACCCAAAGAATTCCACTGAATCATGATAGTTTTAATAGTCATACAGTTTTAACTGAAAATTAGCCTTAGCAGAAAGATGTGAAGGAAAATCCTTCAAAAGAAGTGCCTCATGGGCTTAAATTTCTAGTTTCAAGAGCAAGGCAGAATGAAATATTTCAAGGCATTTTGGCACCTAAATTTGCTTCACTTTAAAGACATAAAACCTACATATATGTACCCTAAAATGCAGTAAAGTGCATAAGTATGTTTTCAAAAGAGATGTTGGAACCTAAATCTCATTACGGGAGAGAGTTGCTTTGAAAACAAAACACGAGATCCTTAAATCACTCTGTCATTTTGAAAATAAATATGAGATTGTCAGTGACCCCAATGGCCTTAAAGCTCAGTCTAGATAATTATACCACTAGCTGCATTTTACAATTCTCTCTAATTAATTGTCACTTTGTGTCAATGCATAATGAAGAACAAAACTCACAAAAGTAATCTTTTCTGGCCTATGCCTTACATAAAAGTTCTTTCATTTTCCAACCTCTACTTACCTTTTGAAATTTAACAGGCTCAGAGACCAAGAAAGTAGGGGAATAAGTGATCAAAAGATGCTGATTTACAATCTAAAGCATTTGAACATTTTTAAGACCTTCAAGAGTACAATTTAACGTGTCCCCAGGTGACTTTAGTTTACACAGCCAACCCTTACAGCACAGATAATCTAGGCAGACGTTGTCTTTGGCAGCATTACAGGACTGCATTTCACAAAACTGGCCTGTTTGCTAACTGGTTTTCACTGTTTCAGACAGCCACTCATGCATTATTTATGGCATCAGGCATTGCGATATGTTTTCATTCACTTTCTATTCGATTACAGAAACGTAATTGTGGCTAGCAGAAAAGCAATGGAAATATTGCAAATATAGATTTAGTTCTCCTTTGTGTCTCTTATCTTTTTTTCATGGTGCATAGGAATATTTGGGTTTGGGGCTTGCTTGGATTTCTTCTTGACCTGATTCACTATTAAAAGTATAAACATACAATACTTGATTCTCTGGAAGAGCTTCTGAAACTCTGAATGGTAACTAACTGACTGAATGGGCTATTAATCTCTGGAATGCTGAAATCCAGAATTCTTGCCCTGCAAACATCCCCTTATTTGCAGTTCACAGGTTAGGTTACCTGAATAAAACATCTGGGATCCACTTATTTTTTTACGGTTATTTATACTCCCTCCTGCCTCCTGCCTGGCCCTGCCATTAAAAGCCAAAAAATACACATGAAAGAAAAGATGCTGGCATTAATCTGAGAAACACATAAGCACTATTAATACAAATAGAAAGAGCACTTTAACAGGCTATCAGCAGAATGACTTATCCATTTTTATCTACTTACCCAGTTTGTCGAGAACAAATTGCACAAGGGAGTGTGTATGTGTGTGAAAACTGAGTAAATTTGGGTTGATTCATTACCTGTCCTACTTTGCAGATCAATCAGTTAATAATTTCATTGACCTGGAGGATCATTTGGAACAATATATTTAATTCAGTCATGCATTTAGTTTAATTAAGGTTTGAAGTTACAGTGCTCTGCTGGCAAAGAGATATTAAATGTTTTCTTTCTGCTTTTCATTCACCATATGAACTTCCTCTACTGGATATAATTCATAAAGGATGTTTTATTTTATCTAATTTGCCCACTTCTTCTGTGAAACTCTACACCTTTCTTTGGAACAAAAAACACATGAAAATCTTTCTGCATCATTTGATGAATGTGCTAGAAGGGCTAGGCCTCTTGGACACTTCAGCAAACCAACAATTAACATCAATATGTCATTCAACTGCTCTGTAACAAGTCTGTGATAATCAACATGTTCAATGAATACACATGGAGCTCCACAAGCTGTCAGAGCTGAATTTAGCCCCACGGATGATGCTAGAACATTTGGAGATGCTTTGCTTTATTGTGTGCTCTTACAGTGCTGTTTTCCCAGCAGCTGCTATCTCTTTCTTTCCTTGTGTAACAGACTCTCATGTTTCAAACCCCTACATGTTTGCCACAGGGTGACAGTTGTGTTCCTCTTGTGCCCTGCACTAAGTGTCCACAGTGACCCCTAACCTGGCCTAAGAGCCTCTCTGGTGCATGCCTGTGCCAACCTCCACAAGGATCAGAAAAGCTGGATTTACACTGTGTTTTCCTTGACTGTGGCTGTCAAAGGCTCACCATCACCTTTATGAGGTGTACCTTAATTTAATGGGAAGAACCTTACTGAAACACTTGTTGATAGCATCAGCACAACTTCTGAAGAGCAGTGATTTGAGCTTTGCAGACTTATCTTTCAGGCCTACCTTTAGGACTAAACAGTCTGTGCATGTTGTAAGGATTTGGTTAGGAATGGGATATTTCTGGTGCTCCCTGGTGCAACTTGACATGCCCCAGGAGGTTCAGTCATACACTGGGCTGCCAGTGAGACAGCACATTAAGATTTTCTTCTGCTTTTGGTTTCCATGTAACTGGCCAGTCTCTTCTTTTGGTAAGCTGCCTGGCTTGGGGATCCAAAAATGCTCCTGTCACCCATGGTGGTCGTTACTACTTCTGCTAAGGCCATTTCAATCTCTGAATTGCATTTTGTTAAATAGTATGTTTTCAGAACAGTGAATAGCTGAGATGCATATAAGTTCTCTGGTTTCAAGAAGATCAGCTACTTGCAAAAGCAGAAGTGTTCAGGAGGAAGAGTTAGTTTGACAGCTAGCCATTTCACTGTCATGTTTTTCTTCAATATATTGACTTAAAAATCTAGTCACTAGATCTCTTCTGTTATTAAGATACAGTTACCCATCTGGGACTTACAGCCAGAGGATTTGGGAATTCATTTCCTTTGAATTAAGGTTTTACTTCAGCAGCTATGGTTTCAACCAGCAAATTGGTTAATGGCTCTGTAGGCAGACCCAGGACTCTGACAAGGCCCAATGCACATATCCATCATTCATGTGCTGTGGTTGAAAACATTTTTTGTTCTGGCAGTATGAAACAGCACACACAATTTGATTATGCTAGTTTGCCTACTTTCGTTCTTTTCTATATTTTTCTTGAAGAGACTGTTCTAACAGTCTTGTCTTCCCAGCTCTTGTGAGGGTGACATCATAAGGGACTGGTCACATATAAGTTTTGAATGCCTGAAGTTTGGTCACGTGTAATTTTGCATGCCTGTATAATGAAGCTTGCCATCACTTTTTTTTCTTCACTTTGATTTAATTAGGTACATTGGGAAATCTCCATCACAATCAGCCCCATTGTGTTACACACCTATATAACAAAAAATGACATTCCTATTGTTTTCAGAGTGTTACCTGAGAAATCTCAGGAAATTAGTTGCCAGCTGGAGAAAACAGTTGCAAAATAACTTCACCCAAATGTTAATGTCTTTGCTGTTCATTGCTCAGGTATGAATTTTACCAAGAAACAGATACATCTGATACTGGTATTTTGGTTTCAGAAGGATGAAATTGAAGAGACACAGGTCTGCATTAAGAGCATATCCTTGAAAAGTCCATTTCCTTTTTGAACATTGTTTGTCCCAGTTTGGAGAAGGGCTGGGCAGGACACAATTCATGCTATGGCTGTCATGGCACACAGGGAACACATCTTTCTCTGTGATTATTAGCTTTCCCCTTCGCTCTTGTATTTTTATTTTACTTGGCTGAAGAACTGATTGGAGGACAGAGACCATGATTGAAAAGTATTTTACTGTGTGTGGAAGCAGAAGTAAAAGATACACAGTTTTCTTTCCTGTGTGAACTGTGCAAACCCACTCTTTCCAATTTTGCAGTCTGCTCCATGAAAAGCTATACTGGATCTGCATTAATTCTGTCCATAAATACTGAGAAAGCACCATATATGATATTTTACTAGCTTTTCCCCTTTTCAGCTAAGCCTAGTTTATCTATTTCTACAATGCTTAACCTTCTACTTGAGCTGGGTGTTTCCCTGTTTACAGAAAAATTTCTTCCTTTATGTTTAGTTACATACTCTTGCTGTTCAATAGCAGAAAGACACTTGAAAGAAAAAGATGTGTCTGGAGCACCTGGAGTGCCACAGGTCTGTCCCCTGGCCGTGGCCTTGTGGGGCAGACACCCCTCTCACTCAGTGTATAAATACAATGTTGCTGTTCCCATTTAATGACCTCACATCTTCTTACTTTGTCTCGCTTTGAGTTTGTTCTTGTTAAGGGCCTGATCCATCAAAGCACTTAACCTCATGGTTGTGGGCTGTAAACCCACTAGGGTAAGTACCTTGACTTTTTATAACCCTGTAAAGTGTGTACCCATGGCACTATAAAAGATGGGTTTAAATGATGTCTGTGATAAGAGCCAATCTTTTCTGTTCAGCACTTCTTCTCCTCTGCAACACAAGAAGTTTCTGCAGTTTGTGTTGCATATATTTCAAACAAGGCTGGTTTTGACAAATTGACTGTTTCTTTTTTAGTTCTGTCTTTTTTGCACCTGTCTAAAAGAGCAACGACACCTAATAAATTTTCGAGACATTTTTGTTTATCTGTATTCCTCAAAAAACTGCTCAGATTCTGTTAGACATCCTGAAGTATTACCTAATACTTAAAAATTTCCAGTTCAGCTTTTTAAAACACTTAAACCAAATAAGAAAACAGGACTATCATAGCAGGCTTAAACACTTTTCCTGCAGACACCACCAAGGGTAAATTTTAAGTTAAATCCTGTTCTGAGAACTGAGTTTGGCCCAGTGAAGAATTTCAATTTCTGTCAGCACTGAAAATAAAAAGTAATTAAACCTCTGCATATATCTTGTGTACTATAAATACATTAATAAAATAGGCAAAGGAAATCAACTCCTAAATTATTAGCAGTAGTAAAGTGCTGAATATTGAAACACAGTTTAATTTATTAATTTATAATTTTTATCAGGCTAAAATAGGCCTCTAGGAGCAATTTAGGCATAACAAGAATGCGATTGTTCAGTACATTCAGCAGTTAGATACACAGCTGGCTCAGTGCCCACAGGAAGAAGAGTCAAGCTCAACTTACTGATACTGATGCATCTCTAAGTTAGGATATATAAAGTGTAAACCTCCAATTCCACAATGAATTTAGATTATCTGATTTGGATGCACTTTAGAGAAAATAGGTTAAGCCCAAGGCAAAATTTAACAAATAGATGCCATATATTAATAGCAGAGACAATTGGAAATCTTTTAGCCTATGCACTAGATTGCACATCTGCAAAAGCAAGATTAGTAGGTAGGCATTTCAAAGCTGAGACTTTTACAGGAAGGTTTTTGCTGAGTATTTCCTTATGTGAAAAATTTTCTCAATTCGTCTGATGTAAGGACAGTTGACGTTCCTCACAATCACCACTTAGGTAACACTACTCTGCTAGGGAAATTCCCAAATTGTAATGTAGTCCAAATCTGTTGGGAAATTCAGTGACCTTTCTCCGTTCCTGTCTTCAACTACAAGGAGCATGCATGGCTGAGGAAAAAGCCTGAAACATTGTGTATTAATCCAGTATTCTGCTGCTTTTCACATCTCAAAGCTCTTGAAGCAGTACTTCTTTTCAGGAGCAGCACTTGAAAGTATAGAGAGGAGAGACCTCGATGTCAATGCAAGGGAAAAGGGAGTGGATCGATATCTTAATCTCCTTAGCAAAGTTGTAGCTTGAGATATGACAAATTACCAGTTTGGGGGAGTTTCCTCCAGAAACAGGATCACAAGGTAATGAAGGGGATCTCAGGAGGTGTCTAGTGCAAAATTCTCAAAGCAGGATGAGCTCTGAGGTCAGACCAAATTACTGGGCTGGTTTTGAAACCTCTGTGGATGGAGCCTACACAGGGTCTGGCCAGCCTCTCCACTGCTTGACTGTCCCAATGCCGTGTGATTCCAGAGAAAAGGACTAGAGAGAAAAGGATTGTAGAGAAAAGGACTAGGCAAAAAGTCCAATTTCCCAAACTGCTTCCAAACCACACTAAGGAAAGGCCAGCCCTAGCTGCTCCGCAGTCTGTATTTTATTTCCATGGAAGAAGGGGAACATCTGCTCAGACTGGGAATAAAACAATGAACTATGGCTTTCAGTAGAGGCAGTCTCAACACTTAAACAAACTGTATTTCTAACTGCAAATTAATATTGAGCATTTCTTCTTAACCAGGAGAGACAGAAAGAGTTGTTTCCAATCAACTTCCAATTCTAAGGTCACCACTTGAGAGTAGAAGCACAAAGGAACTGACTTAGACCTTAATTCAATCTGATCTAAAAAGCAGCTGCTTCCAGTGAAGAAAGCAGAGCAGTTTTCTGGACATGAACTGAACTCCTGCAGAATCTGCTGAGGGGCACCCCATTTAATGGGTGGAACACGTCTTGTGGACATTGCTCCTGTGTCATTCTCAGGGAAACATCTGTAATATAAACGTGTGCAGGTTTGGACAGGATAAAGTAGCTGCTAAGGGGCAGTGGCTTGCATTTGTGCTGAAAACAGTGTGGTAACACAGGGACGTTTTAGTTACTGCTGAGCAGGGCTTACACAGAGTCAAGGCCCTTTCAGCTTCTCACCCCAGCCCACCCCAGGAGGTTGGGGTGCATAAGAAGCTGGGGACACGGCCAGGACAGCTGACCACAACTGACCCAAGGGATATCCCAGAGCACGTGGCATCATGCTTGGCATGTTTCTTATAAACAACTATTTTTAAGATTTATTCTTTTAAAAAATGCTTTTAATTCAAGCTTTATTAACTGATTTTCTATCTTATGCTGCCTATCAGTCAGCTGTCTTTCTACTACAGGTTTATTACTCATGGCCCAAAGACAGAAAAACAGAATACTAAATGGCATTAAATACTAAGTGGTATTAAACTCATTCTAGACCAAAAATCTCATAAAATATGTTATTTCCTCATGGAAAAGAAGCTATTTAATGGACTTCTGACATGTCATAAGATGTCAATAAGTTATTTACTAACCTAAATACCTATTGCACACAAGAGAGACTTGTTTATTATGAGAGATTTCGAAATTTATTTTTCAACAAGGAACATAATAAAGCCTGAGAAGGGCAATCAAGAAATCTGTGCAACCCCTGTTTCACTGTTTCCATAGTAACCTCCTTACTAAGATAGTGGCCTTGGTTAGGGACAATCCTATAAGCAAATATATTGTAAAAATTTCTCTGTCATAATGAATTCACTCTCCTAGTTTAGTTTTTTGTGTTGCTTTCACAAATATCTTGCCCTTTTGTTAGTTTTCTTGTTATCTTTAAGAGGCAAAATCTGAATGTATTGCTACAAAATGCAGCAACCTGCCCTATTCATTGCTCTCAGCATTTTAAAAGGCGTGTTTCAGGTACAATACATTTAATTATGATTTAGCTATGTTGGCAGGGAAATAAGGAAAACCAAACTCAAATAGTAGAGGAATTGACTTTTACATTTGCCCAGAAAATGACCAAAACCCTTTCAAAAATATTAAAACCGCAATTCTGAGAATTAACACTAGCTGCAGAATCCCTTGCCCAGCTCCTGGCTCCTAGCAGATCCACACCTCTCAGTTTTTCTAAACGTTACTTGTAAGAAAAGACAGATCAACACTTGATTTGGTTTTGCACAACCATAGAGAGAAGGTCGAAAAATTGTAATTTGAATGAAAAAATTGGCAAGTTCAGCCAAGTAAACACCAGGCTTTGAACAATTTACGGCTGTTTTTTGTCGCCGATGAGACGAGCAGCAGTGTTCTCACACCGCCCTGCAGAGACTCAGCAGCGCTGCGCAGCCAGCCCAGGACAGAGCTGCTGCGTGCAGCTGTGTGCAGCTGTGTGCAGCTGTGCGGGTGGGACACACGTGGGGTGGCAGCCTCAGGGACCCGGGGGCTCCTGTCCTGGCCGGGAGCAGGGCAGCTGCGGGGCCACCGGGGCAGCCCAGCCCCGGGCCCCTCCCGGGCTTTGGGGCAGCGCTGGGATGTGCTGGGCTGTGGGCTGGCAGAAGGGCTCACGGGGAGCGGTGGCACTGCTGGGGCAGGGGGGCTGGCATGGGGACCTGTGGCAGAGCAGACAGACCCAGCAGTGCCCCTGTGGCCCTGACAGACTATGGGGTTTGCGTTTGAACCCTTAACTGAAGGGGGGAAAAGCCTTACCCTTGGAATACTCTGCTGCATCTAGAACTAAGAAACAGCAGAAAGAATAAACCAATATGATATTTTTATGGTCATTGATAGAGTCCTGCAGTATCTGAGTGCATTGGGGTAGGTACCAGGCAAACATGGAACGACATAAAGTCCTTGCTTGAACAGGTCATCCCCTTAAGGCCCCAGGTCTGCACAAAATGCACATCCTTAACTTCAGTGTTCTGAAGCAAGGATGTGGCTAAATGCTGCAAGTTATGTAATTTTGGGTTTTTTTCTTCTGAGGAATTCAGAAGTGGGTAATGTATAAATGTCATTTCACTGGAGACAAGATAGCTAGTAGCTATGATGCCAGGTACAATACTTTTTAAAGTTAATAGTAATTATTTTTAATGTGTCTTATTGACTTCTAATAATCTCTGAGTAGATTAATAGCTAAGAAGGTATGTATGTGTTGATGATAGAAAGCAGAATGAAGTCTACTGATTTATTGCAACTCTTCATTAAGTTTAAAAGCATTCCACTGTGATGAAGACATCAACCATAGGCTGTGGCATTTTCACACTGCAAAGAAATAGTTAAGAGCAGGAAGACAAAAAAAGAAAGCAAACAATGTTTTAACTGGAATTCAAGCCAGATTTCACATAAACAAGACCCTATTCAAACTTAACGAAGCAAAATACATCAAAAATATCCACCAGTTTCCTCTGTTTGAAAGTATAGGTGAAACATACCTGCTTGTGTGTGTGCTAAAAATCTTACCAAGTAAGCTCACAGCAGATTGCTATATTGCATAAAGATAAGTATGGAACTGAACTTCCTGTAAATACTCAAATCTGGATTCTCATTCTCTATTACAATGATACATTTCTGTTAATTCTTGTGGAATTAGATTTAACCCATCATTTTATGAGACAGAAAAAGAAGGACCTTTTCATATTTTATTCCTCTGTAAAATTTTGGTTTCATTTTTTAATTAAAGGGATAAGTTAAAGCTCAAAAAATACGATCAAGAAATAATGTGAAGTTTTAGTTTATATAATGACTATGCTGAGGTTTCATTTGGAACTTATGTTTAATGAGTTGACAGAAGAGAGTTCCATACTGTAGCTGTAGGTTTTGGATGTAGGCAGCACAGAATTAGAAGAAAAGACTGACCACTCTTTATCTAGCCGAATGGAGGTAATGTCAACCTCTAACTCAAAAGGAAAATTCCTCTTAACTGCAATGGGATCAAGATTTTTATCTTGGGTTCCTAATTGTTTCCTGGTGAGTTTTATACCTGTGAATATTACCAGCAAAATCAGGTCATTAACACAAGAAACTCAGCATTGAAAAATACTGAATGCATGCTTGTTTCCCAAATGACACGTGGCCCTGCAGTCTGTGCATGTACTTGTCCTCATGTAAGAGAGCTGAAATTCTTCATGAGCATTATCATCAGTCATCTTTCTCAGAGGAAAATGAGCACAGTATGTCATTATGTCTAGGACTATCACAGTTTGGCTACTAATGAGCATTGGGCCAAACTCCAGAAAAAAAGGCAATATTTATTTTGGAAGCCTCTCAAAACAGGGGCTTTCTCTTTTGCAGTACTTAGCACACTGTCAACACCTAGAAATAAAAGGAATTAAATTAAATTCTGATATTCAATTTTGGCAAAATGACCTGAATACTTCAATGAAGAGAATTGATTATACATCTGCATCTTTCCTGACTTAAAGCCTGGGTCACTCCCACCCTGCCCTCTGATTTTGATAACACATCATCTTCACTGGGTCTTCTTGCTCCACAGACCTTCTCTCCAAAGTATGAGTGGCATTTGCAGAATCCTCAAATACAAATACTGCCTTTTGCTCATCCGGGACTTTTACTTGCAAAAATACAATACCTTTATTAAACTCACCATTAGGATATCATATTACTTACAATTCCCCAAAGGATCAGAGAGAAAGATTAAGGTGTGTTTGGGTTCTCTGGAGAGGACATTGTTAATGCTTTGGTAGCATGGTGGGTGACATTTCCTTCTATGGACTGACTGATCTCATAATCCTGGTCTTTGTGCTCCATGGTCTGTAATTTCTTACCTATATCTCCTTGGGGCTTATAGGAATGTATTTTTAAGAATCTCAGCAGAGCTAAAATGCGTAAGCCCAGTTTATTTAGATAAAACTGTCCTGAGAGTATGCTGGATCTCATCCACACAAGTGTGCTGCTCCTGACCATCCAACAGCTCTCTCCATCTCCAGTCACACCCTGTCCACATCAACGCTGTTCGCTCAGGGAGCACACCAATGCCCCCTCCAGCTGGCCACTAGAATGCTTCCAAGGCGATCTGAGCACATCTAAGGGGCAGAGTTCAGCTTGATGACTGGACGCAGAGTGTACTATTAAAGTAATCAAAAGGTCCAAAAATCTTAATATTTATGCAGGTGAGAACAGTTTTCATGATTTCTTCCTAGCTGCATATGATATGACTTCAGCATTGCTGTCTGAATATGCATTTTAACTTCCTTTCAAACTTTGTAAAGGCATGCATTTTAACAATATTTCTACTTCTGAATTCAGTTTACTGTCAGGTCTAATAGAACTACTTTTTTCCATATACGAATTCAGAGGAGAAACTTTTTCTCACTATTTTTTTGACTCTTAGATGAACAATTACTATTAGAGTTACTTTGTGCCCTATCCATGCAGATATATACCAACTGAAGTTTTTAGAATCATAATAAAATACTTGTAAAATAGCAGTACAATCCCAGATTTTATCTACAGGCTGTGCATCAAAATAGACATGAAATTCCTCCCTGTGTCTCATAACATTCCCTTGGAAAATACTAGATCACAAAAAAGTATTCCCAGTAGAGCCATCTTCCAATTTTTCTGCTGCTGTAGATGCTGTCTCAGTCATTCTGTTGCTGCTGGTTAATAAGTCATAAAACCTGTCATAAAGCTTGTCATGATAAGTGTATATGTCTTTTCTGCTAAAATAGTTTAGTTATAGTTCCCAGAATAGAAAAAAAACATCACGTGAGATGTTACCACAGAAAGTTGCAATAGATCCTCTTCCAACTCAGCTGTGCTCTTCAGAGGGTTCAAAAGAATAAGAGGCACCACAGTTCTAAGTTGGATCTTTTTTCTAGGCTTATTGCCTCAGGATGAATTTTTTTTTTCCTTTCTGAGTACACTTGCTTGAAACTACTTTGTTATTGATCTTCAGTACTAGGTTTCCATCCCACCTTCCTTTTGGTCCATTTTCTTACCGTTTCAGAGAGTCTAGTCACTGGTGGTGAGCAAGAATCCTTTTCTGGCAAATTTGGCAAATTCTCAATAGATCTATCTCAATCTGGAAACCCTCAATTCTTCTCTTCTTCCAAATACTGGTATTTCATAAACTACTATATCTTATAGTGATTAAACATGTTTTTAGGCTTCTATGTAATCTGCAGATAAGGTGTTTCCATCCATGCACGCCTTTAAGAACAGATTGGATAAGGATCTGCTAAAAGCTCCATGGATGTTCCTGCTTTGCAGTGGGACTCCATGGATTTAGCCTAATTTTCTAGATTGTAATAGCCTTGAGTAGCTCCCAGCACCAATAACCAGTTTCCTTCCTTCTCACAGATTGCTCCAGCAAGAAAAAAACACATTGAATTTCAAGAGCAAACAGTGCAACCATGCACCCTGCCCAATTGCCCCTTGGAAACATAGCTCAGACTTGGAGTAACATATAGTGAATATTTATCAGAAAATGTACATAGTAAACTCCCCAGACTTAAAAAGAACTGAATATATATACGAAATGAGTAATAAGGATCTTTATTGTTGGTGGTTGCAAGCAGGATCATGTTCAAATGAGATGTCAGCATTTGTGATAATTTTTCCATACTTTTTACTACAAATAGCAGCCTACTCTTGCATCTTTTGGATTTTCTTTTTCTGGAAAAATATTTAGATCTAAACAACACTAAATTTTATTTGAGTTTGAAATGTCTCTACTGAGATTTCTTATGGTTTTGGTCAGTCATCACTATGAAGGACTTAGAAATATAGGAATATAAAGAAACTTTAGAAAGCAAAAAGTGTGCAGTGATGATCCTGAAAACAACTGGCAACTGCACAAGAGTACCTCTGACTTTACAAAATTATGATTCAAATTGGAAAATAAAAGGAAAATGTGCATAAAATTCTCGGAAAATTAAAGTATCTTATTTGGTAGATTGGTTTACTTGAAGAAAGATCTTTACCTACCTGACATAGCTGCTTTGCAAAGTTAATAATAGACTTACAGACATATGGACAAACTTTCTACTATGAAGAGTTAATTTTAGCAAGGAATTGAGGATTTTTCTAATTTTCATTTCTTAAATTTAGAAACTGGAAAAGTCTAAAAGTTGTGTTCATACTAGACTGCAAGATTATGAGTTTGGGGCTCAATACGGTGGATATACAGCAAATGGAAATAAATTTTGGCATTTTCTTGTTTGTATTATTGTATTGTATTTTTGTATGTTTGTATTAAACATTATATTATTTCTCTACTACAATGGAACAATGAGAACAATGGAACTGCGAAAACAAAAATGATCTGAATCATAAAACAAAGAACTGCAATTCACCTGATATTGTATCTGATATATGAAAGAACATGGACTAAACATTAATTCCAGACAATGGATTAAAACCCCCACTTACGCAGATTGTGATTGCATGATTTTGCTCTAAACTCTGACAGTATTCTGGACAAGAAAATTCTGTCATAAGTGGAATGGAAACTATTCATTCTTGCTCTGGCCTGGCAGATAGCCCATTAGCTTTAAATTAAATAAATATCAGCAGTAATATTAAATAAAATTTAAATGTTGTCATAAAATGTCAAATATCATTTATTTTATGACTGCTACTCAAAATAATGGTTATTGTCTTAACTATGTCAGAGGGAGGTATTTCTCTGTCTGACTTCTAATTTTCTGTATCAGAAAGAAACTCCTAGTTAATATTAGGAAAAAAAGCTGTCATTCCAGATCAAGAGCACTGAGCTGTTGTTGTATTTAGCAATCTCCCAGACTTCTGGCAAAATTGTTTTAATTAGCCTTCTCCTAACAGCATTTAAACAAATCCTATGCTGCCAAGGAAGGAAGAAACGACTTCTCAGTCAGATAGTTTACTTAGTTCTTTTTCTCCATTGCTATAAATCTTGCTGTGGAGACTGTTAGTGACTTGACTACTTTTTTTAAACAATGAACTGTGACCACTTTACCCACTGAAAAGCTCACACATCATTCAAGTATAAATGTCCTGTTTCTGCATGGTTTATTTTCACACCATTGTTGGGTGCTAAAATAGTTTTATACCATTTATAAAACATAGACATTTTTAGCAAATCTATTCAGTATGCCAGAGTAGAAAAACTAGTAGCAGTAATCACTTATAGATGCAATGTAGCAGGAATGTCTATTGGAGCCAGATATGTTTGGCTAATGCTAAGAGATAACTTGAATGCTGAATTAACTGGTAGTCATGTACCATGAATTCTATGACACGTGGATAAGTTCAGAAAAATGCCCTAATTTGAACACTTGAAATGACAACAATGCCAGTTCCAAGAGAATTTATACGGACATGTGTGGGCCAAAAAAAAAAACAACTATTTTTTTTCCACATCTAGAACTCACTCACCTGCAGTCTACAAAGACCCTGCACGAGGTTTGGCTTTGGCCCTGCATGTTTTCCTCACAAAAGAACTGTGTGTTTCCTGAGTGTGGCTGTGAGCTCCTGTGAGCGTGTGTGCGCGTTGCCCCGGCGTTCGCAGCCTGCGCAGTCCAGCGCTCCATGCGGTTAAGTAAACACGGTATGGCTGCTGGGGCACACAGCCAAGGCTGAGGCCAGGAGGAGGGGATGAGGCTGGGAGGAAATAAGAGCAAATTCCTCTGAAATGATCTGACAGGAAATGACAGAGTGTCAGCCTTATACAACCACACTGCGCGAGAGAGAGAGAGAGGGCGGGAGAAGTTCTTCCTAAACACAGAGTGGTGCCAGATCTCAGTAGGTGAGGATGATGAAATAATAAAGCATTTCCCGTGTGTGTTTTTCATTAGTCCTGTTTTGTTTTTCTTCCAAGTGCTGTGGAAACAGAACAGAAGCCCATGTTTCAGCCATGACTGCAATGGCCTCTTCTCATGGGAATAACAGCTGCATAAATAGGAGGGAAGCCCTCAGTGGAATTGCTTCCAACACCTTTCTAATGGAAATAATGATTTGCAAAGCCCAGTTTATACCTTTGCCACGTAATTAGTAGCCAAGATTAAAAACATTGTTCCAACTCCCAGCATCCTTCAAATCTGGCAAGACATTAAATATTCCACTGTGTTCCAAAAAGGTAGCCCATAAGTGATCATTGTAAGGACAGTCTTGGCCAGCTGAGTCAAGCCCTTGAATCAATCAACACTTATTATATGGAAATTAACCAGTTTGATGTCAATTAGTGGAAATTTGTTAGCAGACATAACCTATGAGACACTTTATTTTGAATTCCCAGCTCTCCTCATTGAAGCTCGCTGAGATGGGGCCGAGCACTAAAACCCAAATTTCTTAAGACTCAGAGTGGAATCAATTAAAAAAAGGTGTGGAGAAAACTGTCTCAAAAATACGCAAAACTTTTCTGGTTTCTTAGGCCCAATAAGCCCAAGGAACATGGATAACGGATTTTTCCCTATAAAGAGTCAATTTCTAATTACAGATTTGGGTTCATAACAGTCAATTCTGTATGTGTCAATAATAAGTACAGAAGAAAAAAAATGTTGCGAGACAAATTGCAAAACTTGCCCTCATTTCATGCTACTTTTAAACATAAATTCTTTTCCCATAATGTTCTTGTAAATCACATTCTCACATTAGGAAAGTAGAAGTTTCCAAATTAAATTTTCTGACTTGATCATGAATTTTCCTCCTAAGAGTAACTAAAAATCAAAATTTTTGCTAGCTGTTCAAACCAGAAGAGATGACAAAAGGTTTCTAGAAAGCTTAAGGCTTAAGGCCTGTCTGGCCTGACTACTGTGAGCTCCACCTTTCGCTTCAAATTAATTAAGTACCATCACGTAACATTTTACCTGCATATAGCAGCATACAGTGTGACAGCCTGCCAATATACCATTCAAATTGAATATTATAACTGGGAGTTCAATCTCAAAGCTTTATAAGCAATCCTAAAACACAGCTAAGAAGGGAATATTGGATCAGAGGCTTGCTATAATATGGAAAACTCCTGATGGTTTTGAAGTCAGGGTTTCCACGTCTTGTGGAAACTCTTCTGTAACTCTTATTAACTGACCATGATACATACAGCATGTTACCCTCCCATAAAAAAGGGTGTTCCTAAAGTAATTGAGCCTGATATTACCATCTAGAGTGCACGTCCACTATTCATTATTTACAATAACATTGGCCAACATTACTGCAACATCCAAAGTTCAAACTTTTACCTAATTTGAAGTGTCTCTTAAAACTAAAAATTCTCTCAAGCATTTTAAGTTGCTAGGAGTAAGTTTTCTGCTTGTTTAATTTATAAATAGTTATTAAATGAGCCATTCAATGTAGTGCAGTACAATACTTCTAGAAGCTGACAGTGAAGACACCACTGTCAAACTATAATATCTTTCCTTTGATACTGATAGGGGTTCTGTAACCTCCATGATCAATGCAATTTATCACGAGATTCAGGCAGTGACAGCACTTGAAACCAGCCTGATAAAGTTGCAATTATTTCTTGATAGTGTTGGCCATCCAGGTTTCTATAATTTTGCTGGTAAGAGGTGCTTCTAAGGCCAACAGCCTCTTTTGGAAGGGTGTTTATACTGATCACATGGCTACATCCACTACCTTGTTGTATCATGGGAAAAAAAGATGCTAACATAAAACTGTCTTTCTCTGCTTTTCTTTAAGTCAATTTAAATCTTAACAATAAACATTCTTCACTCCACACATTTAGTGAATTACTCACATTATTTTAAAATATGAGCAGACCTTGTCTCTTCTCAAACAAGGAGAGCAGTGCCAGAAATGTTGAAGTACTAGGAATGTGCAAAATTTATTACAGGGAGCCTAGAAATTGCTTATTTAGTAATTGGTCTGTACATTGCTGCTGAAACAGATGCATCAATGGTAGTGGGGTAAAATCAATTTATGAAAGAACATATTTCACTTATGATCAGTATGTTTTGCATATAAATTTTAAGTATATGGCAAAAGAAGTATAGATTTCACTCTAAGGTACTTTCCATCTCTGTAAATGGTGTAAGAGATGCAAGACTTAAATTCTTGATTTTTTTTCTCAGCAGTCATAGAAAATGTACTTTCAACCTCAGTAGTCTAGGGGCATGTTCCTCTGCCAACAAACATATATTTACTGTGGAATTACAAGGGTAGTTACAAGAACTGAACTCTTTTAGTTTTCAGAAGCTGTTAACTTGGGCTTGCAGTACTAAAATTGAGACCCTTCTGGACTCAAATATTTTGTGTTGCCAGAAAACCATTCAGTTCATGTAAAGATGGATAACTATGAAAAAATCAAAAAAATGTTCCAAAAGTAAGGATTAACTTTTTACAAGAAGTCTTTAACAAAACATTTAATTTCTGCTAAAGCAATTAACATCATGAGGTTACTGATGTCAGACTCCCACTGGCTTTAAAAGAGCCATGATTATACATATATTACATAGCTACATTCATTATCCTGCAATATCACCTTGTTCATATGAATTTTAATCTTAACAACAAATATTATCTAAAACATTTATGCATACTTGTAGAAAGCAGCTCATTCATTCCTGACATTATCAAATGGGCCTGCCTGTAAATAGGGCACCAAATTACAACAGTGTATTTTGAGTTCCTCAGTGGTGTAAGACAGCTCTTAGAAGAGTTTCTGGGCATACAATTTTATGTACAAGCTGCAAAGCTGAGGGATAGAACTATTATATTATCAATATTTTCTGTTCCAGTTTCCAACTAGACAAGAAGATTAGAAGGCCTTAAGGGCCTTCAAAACCTCAGAGAACAGAACATGGGATCCAAGAGACATTGCTAAAAGCCTATGCTGCACTTCTTTGTGTGTAGAAACCTGTGATGGAGAGAAGTACAGTACTGGGTTTTTTCATTCTGTGAGTTCAAGAAGCATTTGGACAATGCTGTCAGGCACATGATGTGATATTTGGAGCAGTCCTGTGCAGGACCAGGAGTAGGACTTGGATTATCCCTGGTGAGTTCTTTCCAACTCAGAATATGCTGTGATTCTGTGGTACTATTAAGCACCTACTTTCCATATAGACACAAGAGTATCTCTGCACCAGCTGAATGAGAAAATGCAACACTAAAAATTGGAATCACTTTTGGTTAGAGCATTTTAGGTAGAACATCATTGGACACATTTTATTTAACTGTCTCTTTTCCCTTGATCCTCAACTTTTGATTCAGCATTGGACTGAAGACTGAAACTGACTTCAGGTGAACTCTAGTGACTAATGCTAGTAAATAAAAGCAAACACTTCTGGCAGTGATGCTGTAAACTAGGCTAGCTATATTACTTGTTCCAGTCTCTGTGACTGGTTCCCATCTTAAAGCACCAGCAGGAAGCCTGACATTTCATAATGGTCTGCAGCTTTAAGGAGAAAACCACGTCCTCTATCAATTGAAAACTGGATGTTGCTGGCAGAGGTAATAAGCCTCTACATCCACTGACATCTGTGTACGTTGTATTACAAACTTGCTATTAACTGGGATTAGAAAGAAAATCTCTAACATTTTGTATTTAAATTGTGTAAAGTGCTTTCCTGGGGATGTAAACAGTATGTCATTGATGGCACACACACAAAATATTAACCTTCTCCTGGTGTAATCTGAGTGGCACTTCATTACATTTTTTTCAAATTAACTGCCATTTCATTACAATCTTTCCACAGGGCAGATGTTTCAGGGTATATCTATTTTGCATTACAGGAACACATACAACTTCTTAAGGATGAACAGCATCTCTTAAAGATGTATCTTTATGCAAGGAAAGGACAGATGTTCTGAAGAGAGAAGGTGGTCATGTTTTGGACCCTTAGGATGCAGGCTAGTAATCCTGGGACATCCTTTGGGGTTTTCCCATCCTCATCTCACTTCTGAATTTTTGTTCTGTCAGAGTACAGAAGACAGACCACCATAAGCAACATGTGTCAGTAAAAACAAACATGAACTATATTAAAAAAAAAATCCAATCACATATACAAGACTTTTTGATACTGAGAAAAATTACAAAGATTATTTTCATAGTCAGATATCTGTTTTGACAACTGTTTTTGACTCATTGCCTCAGACAGAAAATACCAACAAACTCTAGTTGAAAAAATTCAGTGGATTATATATACTTTTCCTCTCAGTATAACGATTCATATAATTTTGCAACTCAACTGTTCTGATATAACTTTAATAAGGTTACAAAGCCAAGCCTGGCAAGAAACACTAGAATAATGGATGTATAAAACTAATTCAAATCTCTTACATGTATGCCTTTTACAAGAGCCTTTATTTACATGGCTGCATGCTGCTATTAATAGAAATTACAAGACATTTTTCACAAGTTCCACAACATTTTTCTCAAGTTCCAAGATAAGGTAATAATATACAGGAGGAGCAGTGACCACTTAATAAGAAGCTCTCTAATCATTACTTTTTCTCTTATTGCCAGCTTATGGTCCCCTGAATTTCTTCCTATGCACTATTCAGAGCATGTTCTGAAGACAGAAATCCTCATTTTACCAGGTGGATGCCTGTGGTCCTCATCAATACAGCACTTACTTTCTGTGAAGCACTTATCTTCCTACTACCTCTTTGAGGTAAACAGGTACTACCTCCAATTTGCAGCTGTTGAATGAAGGTAGATGGATAAGAATCAGAGAACCATAGAATATCCTGAGCTGTAAGGAACCCACAGGAGTCATCAAAGTCCAGCACAGGACAGCCCCAAGAATCACAATATTTTTAGTAATTCTGAGGGCAAACACTTCTTGGTGCCATGACCATTTCTCTGGGGAGTATTGGACAACACTGAAAGGATGAAGAACCTCTTCTTGATATCCAATCTAAACTGCCCCTGACACCACTTCAGGCCATTCCCGCTGGTCCCGTCACTGGTCACCATGAGAATAGATCAGTGCCTGCCCCTCCTCTTCCCCCCACAGGAAGTTGTGATTGCACTGAGGTCTTCCCTCAATCTCCTCCAGGCTGAACAGACCAAATGACCTCAGCTGTTCCTCATACAGCTTCCCCTCCAGACCCTCCACCATCCTGGTGGGTCTCCATTGGACTTTCCCTAATAGTTTAGTATCTTTTTCATATCATGGTGCCCAAACCTGCCCCCAGCACTCGAGGTGAGTCTGCCCCAGTGCAGAGCAAGGCAGGACAATCCCCTCCCATGTCCAGCTGGCCATGCTGTCCCTGATGCCCTCCAGGACATGGTTGCCCCTCCTGGCTGCCAGAGCACTGCTGGCTGAGGTTCATCATCCATCAGGACCCCCAGGTCCCTTTCCATGGTGCTGCTCTCCAGCTGCTCACTTCCCAGTCTGTCCCTACATCCAGGGTTGCCACGTCCCAGGGATATTAAAATTAGAAGTTCCCAATAAATTTGGCTACCTATTTTAGATGGTTAATTTGGCAAGAGAGAGGAGGAGTGATTAATAGCTTGTAATACTTCATACATGCAAAATTCATCTGCCAGTGACTTTTGCTGTGAGTAATCTTTAGTGCTGAAAGTCACAGAACATGAGTTATTGACCATGTGCAAATTTCCTGCAGAGCAAGATACATGGCATCACTAAGACCTTGTGTGGTAGAGATGAACCCAGGAAGATCCAGGGAGAGTTTTTCTTGGGTGATCTTAATTTAAATTCCTATTTTTTGATCAATGATTTCAGGTATAGCTCTGGTCTGGAGCCCTGATCTTGGGAGAATTACAGTAATGAAGTATCAGCTATGGCTCACATGCTCCAAATATCTGAGCTGAAGGATGATCAACTAGATTGAAGGTTCAGTATTCATCAGAGCCTACTGGATATGCAAGAAATAAAATCCCACAAGACTATTCCTTACACAGTAGCAAGAACCCACTGTGAGTTCACCTGCCCCAGGACACACCAATTGCCATAGTAACAACTTCCATTCATAGCTCAATGCACCACATTTTCCAAAGGCGAGTCAGTGTCGCTCTCATTTTTTCAGATCCCCAGAGCATTTGAGAGATGGTTTGTAATTCATGCAGCAAATTATTAACTAGGCAGCACTACAGGGGTCTGGAATTCAGCTGCTAGTAGGAAGAGACCAAAATAGCACTATAACATCCATATCTTGAGGCATGGTACCATTGACTCTGATAGATTAAAAGGCATCCAGATGCCTACACCCTTAAAGGCCATTAAAGTAGTCAAAAATCTGCCTGTTGCTACCTTTAATCTGAGCACACTGTGTTGCATGGAGATAGTCACAGCTCTACATCTCTTGAAGTTTTCTCTTCTGCTCTGGGAACTCGCTCCTGCCAAACACTTACGGGCTGTGACTCCAACCTGCCACAGCTGTGGGCAGGAGGATGGAGAAAAAAGCAACTTATTGAAGTGTCAGGACAAGCCATGATGAGTTTTCTTGTCTTTATAAACAAAGTCTTGGGAGGATATACAGATCCTTGGTGTTGGCTGCCTTGCACTCCAAGGGGAACATTATTATTTTTCTGCACCAAAGTACAAGTAAGCTCTGGCCAAACAACAAAAGATTTCCTGCGTCTTCAATTTGTTTTTAATTACAGCTTGAAAAATTTAACTAAAGCCCACATACTAACAAAATATCTTATAGAAAAAATCCTTTTAATGCCCTGAATTTATTAAGTTATATTAGTCTGAAACAGCATAATAGAGGAGCTATATTTGAGTGCTACACATTACAGTATTTTTTAGTACTTAGCTGAAATGGTATTAGTTATTATACCAGCTAATATTAATTACTATCAAGTGAAACTTAATCTCCTGCATATTAGTTTATAGTGACCATTCTTAGGTATTGTCATTTTTATCTGGAGCAGAAACTGAAATATATTTTATGTTAAAAACAGCACAAGTGAAAAATTAGTCAATGTATTGAGCAGGGAACAAAATATCCCCACTTACAATCTGATGTTTTAGATGCACAGACCTAGGTGAAGTGGGGAGGGTCTGAAGAAACTGCACATCATACTGATCTACACTATCTGCACTATCTACTGAGATAAAGTTATGATGTCTGGATGATTCAAGGAAGTACAGTCCATTATGTCCCCTGAAAATAAAACACTAGAGTTTTGACATGGAAAGAAAGAACAGCTTCATAACTACATATTCCAAGCAAATATTTTGTGTAAAGACATGAAGAACCAGTGAACACAAAATTAAGTAGACAAGAGATGAGAAGACAATGTAAGAAAGGGAAAATATATAGAAACTGTCCCAGCAGGGTGTTCTTAACTTCAGTGGATGGGAGACATGGAAGACACTTGTAAGGCTCTAGGCACGGTTTGTAGTGCCTCTGAAATAGACCCTAAAAACAAAGAGCTGAAACCTTGTCTGCCCTGTAAGCCATCCTTGTAGTCAGAAGCATCAAAATGCTGCATCAGCTTAGAGCTGTCATTTATTCATTTAAGAACGAAACACAAATGCTGAATGCATCCAAAGGCTACTTTGCATTCCTGCAAGCTGTCCTTTGGTGCTTTCTAAATTAGGTGGCAAATACAAATCCTAATTTGCACATAAAGGATCTGTGTCAAAAATCGTATTTCTTCCATGTAATTGGTTTTCTTTTAATCCTGACCTTCATGTATCTCATTCTTGCTGAACTGCTTCAAATAGGCTTCGAACAAGGATTTTTTAAAAAATGTTAAATAATGAAAAAAATGCCATCTTATTTTACTGCTTACTTCAAGATTCAGAGAGATGACGAACAGTGACAGCATAGCTGTTCACCCATAACACTGGGACAGCAGGTAAACTGACAGTGTGTAATTACTAAGAGGTGATATTAAGTTAAAACATATAGCCAAAATAGTGCTATTGCATATGCATCCCTTGGTCTTCAAGGCAGTGTTTAAAATAAAAAACCTTCACTGAGACAGAAAAACTGCTATAGTTATATCATAGCACACTGAGTTGCGAACCTTTTAATGAAAGACATAATTCTTCTGCTGTCTGCATCATACTATATTCTCATGCAAAACACTTTAATGCATAGTGTAAATTATCTAAGACTTTCTTAGTATGTATTACATTTCTTAATCATAGATATTGGTGTAAAAAAAAGAGAATTATGTGACATGCTGCAAAACAAATTGCTTGGTGTTAGCATATACTAGCTGGGTCTGTATCTGAAAAGTGCATGCATAGAAGGGAAGGGTTGTTTTTTTTTGATGTGCAGAACCTGCTTCTAAATGCATATGTTATCAATGAAGAAAAATGAATAATCTGAAATGATGGTGGTCTGATTTTCAGCCAATATCATCAGTTTAAAAGCAAAGGATTTAGATTACAGTCTGGATGATCTATTCTTCTGAATTTCAGAAAAAGCTTCATGTCTGGAAAAGGATAAATATAAATAAACCAAATATTTTCACCCACTTTCTTCATTCACTATATCCAGTTAAGCTATAAAGAAGTTTTAAATGCAAGTCTTGTTTTCAGCAATAAAATGCTTTTGTCTCCAAGTTAGCAGACAGGTTTGTTATGCTGATGTCTCATTAGCTGAGCACTGCAGCTCTGTAAACGGTGGCAATATCATCAGCACCTCTTAAGGTGTGAGTTTCTCACAGATGTCCCTTTTGAGAAGAGGATCTCAACGAGACATGCTATCATTTTTTGTCAAATTTGACTGAAGGTAAAGCTTATTTACATTGTACTAATCCTGAATATTTCTGAGTACTAAACAGAGGCTAGAATTTATAATATTCTGTATTATTTATGTAATAAAATTTCATTCAAACAGATGAGCTACTTTGAGTGCAATCTGAAAATCCATGTGTCAAATACCATCGAATAAACCAGAATTTATAAGGTTAAAATCTTGTGACTCTTGCAAAAATATAAAGGTATATTGCAGTTGTGAATACACAGGAATAGGACACCTTTTAACATGGACTTCTGGGAATAAGACATATAAATACTAAAAAATCCATGATCTGGCAGTTCAAAATGGATTGATTGCAATCATCACACCTAATCATTACAGATATATTGTTCCATATATAAGCTCTCAACTCTCTGCGGACCAAGTTTAATGATGGTTTTGTATGCGTTCTTTGTTGCTAATATACAGATAGTGGTGCACATTCTGAGAGATCCTGGATACCTGGAGGCAGTGTTCCTCAAATCATGGTGGCTTTTGAATTATGTTCATAATCTAGGGTAATGTTGGAGGGGAGACACACACATGGCAATGACACCAAACTGTGCCTCCCACTGTGTTCTATGTCCAATTTATTTAAGTATACTGAACTTGATAATATTGTGAACTTTATTACTAAATGTGAAGTATTACTGATTATGAACAAGCACAGAACTACATGCAATGAATTGTTAATCAAAACATATATGCTAAAATGCACGTTTATATTGCAAACAAGCAAACCCTTCCTCTTTTAATTAATACAGACTTTTAAAGTAACTTATGCCCTCAGTGAAATATAAAAAGAAGTAATGTTGTAAAATAGACAACATCAAAAGTCAGTAATACATTTTTAACAGAACACAAAAGGATCTAAAAAAAAATTGCTTGTATATCTTCTGGGGTTTTATTCATACCATGGATGAAACACTGGCTGATATTTGCGGCTGTTATTCATGACATGTCTGGTTGTGTTATGACCTTCCCTTTTTTATTGGTTTATTTGATGTTTGTGGTATTTTATATAATTGATTTATGCCTCATGATATGTTTGGGAGCTTTCTAGTAATATACAACGGTGATTGTATGTCTGTAGTGATGTTACATATTGCTGTTTGTGAGTTTTCTTGGCCAGGTCACCATTGTAAATAAAACTTGTTCTCAATAGATTTTTATGTCGTTAAAGATTTTGACTACTTGAGTGACTGATTGATGGACCGTAAAGCACTTGCTAGCAGGACAGCAGGGTATCATAAAAACAGTACCATTTGTATTTCTGATTCCAAACCCCATTTAGTTGTCCTGATGTGTGTAGGCGCCCTCAGCATTTCATAGCCTTCTTCTTCTTCTTTTTTAGCCTTTCTTCTTACAGCAACGTTGCAGAATTTGGCTCATTCTTAGGTAATTATCCTCTACAACCAGCCTCTGACACTCTAATGAGTCCTTTAGTGAAAACTCTACTGGAAAGCATATGGAAATTGTCTTTCCCTCCTCCCCCTCTGCTTCTCTTTGCCTCTCTTTCTCTCTCTGATTCCCTCTTCTTTTTCCTTCCTTCTTTCCTTGTCTTTCTTGTCATGTTTCTATGACATAAATAACAAATGAGAATGAATATTCCAACTACTGCAGTGATGACTCTTCAAAGAGATTTTCAAATTCCCTCTGATACAGATCACAAAAAATTACTCAACAACACTTCTATGTGTTCTTTGAGTTTCTGCAACTAAACCTATAGGAATTTGAATTAATTGCACACAACCCCCTTTTTGCACTTTCCAGACTAGGAAAATAATGCTAGTTCATTACTGTCCACAAACTTGTGCTAATGAACACCTCCAGTTTTTATCCAGATGTAGAATAGTTCTGATGTCAAATAACAGACCTCTCCCTCTTCCACTGGTAGGACCTCTGTTGTAAACTTCCATTAGCATTTCCTGAGTCTGCTTAACAGATATTGGAGGATGTCTGTCCAGACATGGTTTGATTCTATCTAAAGTCAAGACCCTGGCTTGATATCTCACCTGGAAGTAATGCTCACTGTTGCACATTCACTGCCTCTCTGCCCAAATGGGAATGCAGCACAACGTGCAGGTAGAAATTAGTATAAAAATCTTCTTTCCTTTCCTCTTTTCCTCAAGGGAAAAGAGGGAAGAAAAGTGAGGGATCTCATCTAACCAGCCATGATCTTCTTTATCTTAAGAAACGTGATAAGATCAAAGCAAAAGATCTTAATAGTAACACCATTTAACAAAACCCACTTTTGTTCACTTCCAGACACCTTGGGTCATGCTAAACTCCACGGCTGAAATGATGAAACTTACTGTCAACAAAGACACTGTTGTACAACTCACTAATTTCTCCCATCCCCCATCCCATCTTTTTGTTCTGTAGCCTCATTTAGTTCACAAAATGAATTTAGAAGCTGTTGTTTTTCTTCTCAAGCTAGTTTTCTGCAAGTTCAGTATTTTGAATGGGCTCACATCGTTGTCAGAAACCAGCAAAGGCAGCACCAGAAGGGGACCATGGCTTTCCCTATGGCTCTCTGTGGCAACAATGACCTAGAAAAGTTCAGGCATGACTTTTGGTGCACTGTCTAGTCACAAAGGATCCTTGTGTAAAATATAGGAAGAGAAAAGAAACTCAAAACCCACAGACTTTTCAAAACTTGATTTCAGCATTTACAAACTGATGGTGGTATCAAAGAATATACACAGGCAGACAAGCACAAGTTCTTATCATCCAAGTTCTGTCTCCTACCTTCAGAGACAGCATTTTAAAACTTCTGGTATTGAAACCATTTGATGGGGCTTTGGAGAACTAGTATTGCTTTTGATTTTTCTGCCAGAAACAAGAGGTAGCTTGAGCTTAGGATTTCATGGATCCTGACAGATTTGATTAAATTTTACTTTGATTCTGAAACAGCAGAGCAACAAAAGAGTGAAGACCAAAGAATTAGTTGGTTTCTTGGCATAGGTTAAAGGCATAGAGTAATGGTAAGGCATAGAATAACTGAATTCATAACCTTTCTTATTGTTTGTGTGACTTTAGAAGATTATAACCAGTTGGTATTGTAACAGAAGAAAGCCCCCAAGGAAATAATCTTTAGAAACTTTGCTTTATATGATCTATCTGATAGTTAACAGGGGAAAATGAAATATCTGCAGAAACTTTATCATGACTGTAAGGTAACATTGCTTTTTTCCCCCTTTCCTCAGACTCTGATATGAAGCTTTAAACAAAGATAAATCAATTTGTTTCCCATTCATCTTTGGTAAACCTCTAACTACTCATGTAGGTGCTGACAATTTCCATTGTGGCACACAGAACACACTTCCCTGTTTCTTTGTACAAAATACAAGACTCCAACCAGAGCTTGCATTTTTTCTCAAAAATGTGGTGTGCAAAATGATGACTGATCTGCCTTCCCACACTTTTCCATACTTACCTCTGAAGGTGTGCTCCCTTTGCCTAGAGTATAGGCAAAGACTGTTTCTGACACTGTGGAGTGGAAGCATGACAGGAGATGATCTCTGCAAAAGCAGGAGCTGGGCTGAATTGCTTTTGTTTATGTCTACTTTCCTCTTCATAAATAATATTATGTTTGCATTTATCTCTAAAAAAGTGTCCCCAAAAGCAGCATTCCAGCACCTGTGAGATGTGGTAGCAGGAAGGTGAGCTGGCAAGAAGGATTGAACGATACAAGTGTGTCTCAGCATTTGATAATCTGAGTTAGCAAAAGTGGCATGGTTTAGAACAACACTCTGCAAGGAGTGCTTCTCTGCACACAGCCTTAAAGCTAGTCACAGCATTGGACAGTCCTAACTAGGGAATATGCTGGCACAAGCTCAGAAGAATCACCTTCTGAAAGGACTCATGGAATTTATACCTCTGGCATGCTTGTAAGCAGAGAGCAAAATGAAAGGCTCAAAAATGGCCCATCTTTGATCTGAAGAATATGTATTTCAAGAGGGAACACGTGAACACAAAAACCAGGCCAGACTGGATCCATTATTCCACAGGCTCAGAATTCTGCTTTTGCCAGTGGCCTGGGTTAGGTGCTTCAAAGAAAACAGCTGGCTAATTATGGGATGTCCTACATGGCAAAAAGGGCATCAGTGACTCTTTCTTATCCCTGTGATCAGCTAACACCCTCGAGTATGAATTTGATGGCCCCTCCTAGTATGTAAAATTACAATTATATTATTGGTCATAAATTAGGAAATCCCTTGAAAAATCCCATTACAATATTTAACTCTTTGACCTCTCTAGGTTAACAAATATTCACACTGTGAAAAAACTGATTTCATGCTTATTTTTAACTAATACACTAAAGTTTCTTAAAATCATTACAGCTAATGATGGAAATGCATTCTATGTGATGCCTATAAATTACACTTGTAAGCTCCTGATATTTTGAAGCCTTTAAAAATATCCAGCATTATTCAAAAAAGTTACATAAACCAGCTACTTAGTTATCTGAGTACTACAGCAAAGCTGAAGTGAGTTTGTTGGGACAGACCATGAGCTGATATGTTTTGACCTAATTCATGTTAAATTAGGTTAAATTAGCTTACTTTTAAAATGGGGTCACTCCCCCATAAGACAAATCTCTTTTTCTTTTTGCCCCTCCTTTATTTCTAGTGCTTATGTTTTAGGCATTGAAAGCAGTCTCTCTCACCCAGCTCTGCTAAGCTGCTGTGCCTACACCACCCCACCCTGCAGTACCTGGGCAGGCTTCTTACCAAGTCCATCTACAATAACAATTAAGCAAGCATCAGCAGTGATTTTGGAATACAAATAAATGCTCATTGAATACTGCACTGAGACAGTCAAACCACCACTGACATTAGGTTTTTGGTTTGTTTGGGTTTTTTTTTCCCCTAAAGCCTTAGCACTTTGAATCACAACACTTTCCTGAAAATTGTTTAATAAGCTTCTTTTACCAAAATAGAAAACATGAGGAGAGAAGGAATAACACATCTTTAATTAGAAAAATTCAAATCAGCTCTTAATTTAATTCACTATACCAGCAGCCATGATTAGGTCTGCATCATGATATATCTCCAATACTATCAATTTTCATAAATGCAAACTTTCCTGAATATGGTTCTGATGTATCCTGACATTTTAAAATATGTCCTATTGTCCTTTCCTGTGCAGCAGACCAAGCACAGAGTGTTCAGTCCTATATCACTGTCACAGTGGTATTAGACCAGATGGCTGCTTCCTTGCAGAATCAAGAATTAGAGATAATTTATGCTGTTCACTGTTATTAGAATGTAAAAATATAAAGAGTTTGCAGCATGCATACATGAAAAGCTGCTCAGATCCATCAGTGACATCCTGGTGCAAAGCACTTACCCTGTCACTGCACTCTTAAAGGTAAAGTCTTTGGTGAAGCTATGGACTTCTGCAAAGCTATGGACTGCTCTGCATAGCACACAACACAGGGACTCTGACCTATGTTACACTGCTGCTTTAGGGGAAAGAATATTCTAAGTTGGGAAAATAGGCCAAAAGCTGTCTTTTTTCTTCTTTCTTGTAAAATAATTCCACCACTTCACTGTTCCCATTAATATGTGACAGTTATTTTTATGTCACGAAGAATGAAGTTAAAAATGGAAGCTTTCTTCATTCAGTCTGTTAATCAGTACAGGAGAATACTTCTCAGTAAGACCTCATACCAAAGGGCATGAGAGTTGCATAAATTTGCTCTTGTGCCAGCAAGGGAAGCAAGTTTTCCTTATCAGGGTATCATTGCAACCTGTGTCTTTGCTCTACCTGTATGTATGTATGCACCACAGTGTTTCAAAACACTGAAAAGAAAGGGTGTCAGCCTGCCCATTTATTGAGTCTGAGCTCATCATAGGTAAGAATCTTTCTATTTCCAACAGCTGAATCATTTGATAAAGATATATTATTAATACCATTGATTCATTTGGAGAGACTTCTCAACCTATGCAGGAATTAAAATGTTTCAGGTTCCTAAAAAAAGCGGGAGAAATGAAGGGTGAGAGAACTTAGTAAGCTTGCCCAGGATGCTGCAATAAATAGTATCAGAACAGAAATAAGAAGGATGTAAAGACAACCAAATGTCAAACATTGTTTGCCATTAGCAATAGTTTGTTGCTTTATCTTTCCATCTCAGGAAGTTTAGCACAGCACTCCCTATGAATGATGTCAGAGTTGTAGCCAGACTAAAAACAAACACTTTCATCAGTATTTAGGAGAAATTTTACTGGCATTCACTGAAATGACACACTCACTCTGTGTGATTTTTGGAAAAAGTGTATCACTGAGAGAATTATTTGGTTCACTTTAAATTAATCTTCAAAGTATACCTAAGAAACATTGCAAGGGACAGATTTGCTTTCAGCTCTCTGTGAACGTATAATTTGTATTTATGGCATACAATGGAAGTCTTGTGACTTTGAATGACTGACTAACACCTTATGAAAGTCATTACTTTTGTATCAAGAACAATATTTGTAACATAATGTGTTCTTAAACTGATCAGGACAGCAGGAAGCAGCTAAGTGGATCACTTATCTTTATTTTGCAATTTAACCTATGTTATGACAGGGAACAAAAAAATTAGATAATTTATAATTTTCTGTCAGTGTTGCATATTTGGGGCTAAGATTGTAACTATTTGGTATAACTGAAGATTAAGGAGATTTGGCTGCAAAATAAAACAGTACAACAAAGGTTACTTTAGAATACAATGAATTACTAGCTGACTGTTAGAACCAGATCACAAAGATTTCTTGCATTTTTTTTTCTTGACCAGTGTTGTAGATGATGTAGATGGAATTTTACCCCTGTAAAAATCTTAGTACTAGTTTTATTAAAATAAAGTCTATCAGAATAGAGGATAGTTGTTATGCAGGAGCAGTAACTCACATAATATGAGATGGCATTTCTTTCCAGCTCTTGCTGCTCCGCTGGTTCTAATAGCAACCTGGAGCTCAATTTCCTCCTCAAGAACATTGCATTTCATGTGGAATGTCAATTATTAAAATGCAGTGTCCCGTGTCTTACTTTTCACTAGATGAATTCATTTGCAAATTTGCTAATTTATGTAAATGATCCTTAACCTGTAACTGCCTGGCATGTATTTCTGAATGCTTCTTTTCAATTCAGAAATACATACAAAGAGTACCAAAAGCACATTAATTACTTTGTGTCACTGTTCCAAACCCCGAAGATTTAATTTCAGAGTAACCCAGAAAGATTATCTGATGCTACTTCCCATTTTGCATTCTCAATATCATTAGACCACTCAAAACAGGTAAATGATCTTTAAAAGAGCATCTCTAGCCATTATCATTGGTGGCAAGTACAGTTTTAGTATAATATTTTTGTGAGAAGCTATGACCTGAAACTCCTTGAATTTTTAATTTGATTTTCAGTTTTCGATTATTCTCAGGAGGTCATTGTTACTTAAAAGGGGCCCAACCACATTTCCCAAGATTGTTCCTAAATTTCAAAATTTTTTTGCAGCTAAGTCTCTCCTCTGCATTTCAGAGGGGGAATTTCCTTCAGGCAGTCAGTGGTTCAGCTGCAACTCTGATCTGTGCATGGATGCCGTTCCAGATTGGGCACTTCATTGCTGGCTCCACCAGAAGCACAATCTCTGTGCACCCATAACAGTTTGTTTCACTCTCCAAATGACTTCAGGAAACTCAAATTCCTCCTGTCTGTCCGAAGCTCTTATGAAAAAAGCAATATTAAGACAAACCCAGCTGAAGACACTAATTTTTGCCTGACTTCTCTCTGCTGCCCACCCAAACCTCTTCAATGTTCTCAGGAAACAACAACAGCTTAGAACCTGTCCATGAACCTGGTCCCAGATGGGGATTTTAACAAAACCTACAATGAAGCAATTTCCTTCCATGTTGTTACTGTTCTGTAACTTCCCACAGCCCAAATAATAGGATCCAGATTCCCCGTGGTGTAATTGCAGTCACAACTCCATTGATTCCAGTGACCTGTGAATGGCAGATAGGACTATGGCCCAAGGCCTCCCCTTGACAAACCAGCTAGAGCTTGCTTTCTCTTGACTGTTATCTGATTTACATGTCCTTGTTGTAGATGCCTGCCACACGAGGTAGGTGAACAAAGCTCTGTTTCAGAGCCAGCTCCAGAGATCTTTCCCAGCCAGCACGGGCATCCCACGACCAGGACTCGGCTCTGAGCCTGAGCTGCAGGGACAGCTCCTTCCCCGTGCTCCTGACTGGCCACACTGCCTGAGGCCCTTGCAGGGAGGGTACAGTTGCTCTCTTGAACTGAGCTGGGGTTTTGTTTCCCCAGGGTGTAAGGGAGGGAGAGAGGGACGAGGTGCCTCCAGCTGACAGGCCAACACAGCATCACGCCAACCCCAGCTTGCTCTTCGGGAGCTGGAGCGCTCTTGTGTCTCCGTGTTTAGATTGGCTTTAGAAAGTGCAAAGCCAAGAAATGTCTGGCTGCTTTATCCCTGTTTCAGCATTCAGATTGCTAAGAGAAAATCTCCAACAGCCGCTTGCTGTGTGCTGTGCAGACATTTGAGCACAAAATCGGCATCTCCAGAATCACCGTCTCACAGTACCCTGAGGTCCTGGGTATTTGATTTAATTTCTGCTGGGACAGCAGCAGGGAAGATTAGCACATTTGTAATTCTGGAATTAAAATGTCTTTCCCTGTATTTTGTTGCCATTACCTGTAAAAATATCTATACCTGAAATTCAAAGTAGCCTTTAATCTGCTGCTTAGTTTTCTTAGTTTCTGTAAAGGATATACTTTACAGGATAATGTCTCTTTAAATCTACCCTGAAGATATTCCTCCTGGCCCAGAAGATGCCAAAATGACTTGATGATTTATTTATGTGGAGCTTGGCAGACCATAGTCCAGATTGTGGCTGAGGCTGGATTTTATGAGCATCTCCCCTAGTGAGTATATTTAAAAATTTAAAAAAAAAAAAAAAAAAAAAGAGAGAGAAAATAAAAAAGAAAAAGAGGTCTTCATAGATCTTGGCATAATAACCAAGCAAATATTATCATGAAGACAAATGGCTAGGAAGTGAGTTTTAGGACAGAATATAAATAGTAATTTATAAATAGTATTTTGTGTTTTGACAATTAGAATTTTCATCTTCAAAAAATTGGAAATGTGAAGTAGGCATTTACCATCTCAGCAGAAGCAAATGTTTGGTCTGTAATTTTTTTAGCCTTGTACCACTTGGCATTTTTTTCTGGGAACTGTTGGGTTTTTTTTTGCACAGAAAGATGGATGTCTCATTGTCATTCCAGACCATACACGCAGCATGTTGGTGCAATGATGTAAGAAAGCAATTTTCTGCCCTATTTTATTGATTTATAGTATTTTAGTAAAGTGATAAAAACTTAATGCTAGGGATAAAAAGGAGTCTCATCTGATGTAGAAGCAGTAGAAGAGAATAGAGAATGAGGAAGATCCTGCATTAATACATATTTGCCATCTTTTCTCAGGCCTCCCCTGTACTAGATCATTAGCTAAGTTATAAAAACCATGTCTAAACATTTTGACTAAGATATTTTCTAGGCATTGATCCCTCCTTTCAAGGCACAGGTTGGTGCAGGATTCTGGTTTCTTGAAGCACACACATGCACAAGCACAGGAAGATCCTAAAGGCCACAGCAGCCAGGACAACTGTCAATAGTCCTGACTCTTTTGGACGGGTACCCTGAGTGCTGGGGAAACAGGTGTGGGGGCACTTTTGCATAGTGGAAATCAGCAATAAGCAAGAAGGTGACTCCAGAGCATTTCATCTGCTTCACTGCAGTTCCTTGGGCAGCTTGTCCAAGGGGTGTTACAAAACCCTGGGCTAAGAGTTCACATTTTTCCTTGCTGCAAGAGAACCCCTGAAGTGGACAAGCCCTGAGGCACAAACTCCAACATCCTTAGGTGAACCTCCTCTTGAGATAGTCTCTCTCATCCTATTGGCTCAGCACAGGGGCTCTTGTTACACCCATGACCACAGCTTTGATCCTGTCTCCTTTCCCAGCACCAGGAAATAAGGTCCCTCAAGTCCAGATCCATAAAAACTGAGCCTGTATCAATTTATAGGCAGGACAAATTGCGCTGGAAATCAATTCAGCTCAAAACTATATTACACATTGTTCTAGGGTCTTGTATACAAGTGAGTATATGTGGGATGTCAGTAAATGAAGCTGCAGCATGCCAGGAAGAAGCATTTTCATTCACAGTGGCAACCCCCACTTTTCTCCAAACAATAGAGGGAATATTCCTAAATGGTAGTTCAAAGGAAATTCAAACATATTAAGGACATTCTTTACGCTGTTCATAAATCAAGATCATCAGAAAAATATTAACAGTGGCTACACCCATTTATTTTCAGTGGGTTTGGGTTTTCAGCTTGTTTGAGGTTTTTTTTAGTTATGTTGGAGAACTCCTCACATTGCCAGCATAACAGGAGAAGGGAATTTTACAGCCAAGCACCAAACCAACCTGAAGCCAGATCTATTCTAATTCACTAAGTGAAATATTTATTTGCCCTTGGAAAGAGCCTGGGTAAGCTGTATCTTCATGATTCCCATGTGAAAGAAAGGGAATACCAGGATGATATCCCAGTGTAGCCCCATTGCACAGTATTAAAGCTCCTACAAGGAAAATGCTTGATAGATCTTAGTCCTGGTCAAAAACCCTAAGCTGATCCACCAAAAGCACTGATTCACTTTTGACCAAAATTATTTCTAAATGCTGTACTTGGAGTGGTGAGAGTACATATTTATTGCTAAAAATTTTCAGAGGATTGAAAACTATGTCAAAATTTTTGTTCTAACAGGCACTGTGTGAAATATGCACAGCTGCTATTGATGCTAGGGATGCATATTTAAAAGCCAGAAGAAAAAAGTAATTGGCATATTTAATTTCACAGAATAAACTGCCTGAGGCTTTACCTTTGGAGATATGCACTGTGTAAATCCAGACACTGACATAAGGGTGAGAAACAATGGAAACAAAATGAGTGTTATTATAACTTTAGCCTCACTATTTTGTATCATAATTTCACTCTGTTGTGTATTGAAACCACTCCTCGCACTTGACTCAATTTTGTGTCTTTTAATGACCTGTCAAAAACTCAGGGTTTATTGTATTTATATTTTTAATTAGTTTAGTAGGGAGATAGACTGCTTATATTTGATTTTTTTTTAATTAACTGTGAAATTTTCTGCACGAGGATGACACTATGCACATTGATATGTGTGTTTCTTTATGTTGTGTGATATATTGGAGACAGGAGTGTAACTGGAAAGGCACTCCTAAATAGTGCCTCATAGGTTGCTGGAGCACTAATGGGAGCTGGTTACATATCATGTAATTTATTCTTTGTATTCTAGCATGCAACTCAGGCTGGTACTAAAGAAAATCGTGTCAGGACATGTCATGTCATGTCCCTAGCAGTTTTTTGTTATACTGCAGATTTGTAGACTTTATTGCTTATGCAAAAATTCACATCTTGCCGTCTCTGGTGACTTGCATTCTCTGGCCACAGAACAAATACTTCATTAGCCATGGCTTATGGCTGGTTTTTGATTGTTATGAGATGCCTTAGCCACAACCTTCTTCAAATCTCGCTCAGAATTTTTCACTGTTTCACCAAACTTTTGTCTGTCTTGTTCAAAATTCATAACATATAAGAGTGGTAGTAAATTCAGAATGCCTAATTCATTTCAGAAGTCTGTACACAGAAACAGGGTATGAGTGAAGTCTATTCAATGTAATATTTCCTCCTCTGTTTCAATGGGGAAAAAATGGAGGTCCAGCTGTTCATGTAGACAAATTTAACCTTTGTCCCTCTAATCAGTTTTCTACTGATAACATAAAAGTAAGAGTTTCATATAGAAAGCAATGCATAGCTCTGGCAGGCTTGGATCCACACACCCTGCTGAGACACCATCCATGTTCTACAGGGCAATCGTTGCAAGAAGGGAGTGAGAGAAAAATCATCAAGCAACTTTAATTTGCATAGGTGACCTGGAACAATTACACAGCTACCAAACAATAGCATGGGAAGATTAACACAATTTACTCTGTAATCACCGTTGCTCCCAGTGAAGTTACTCTGTGGATCACTATGTAATAGCACACATTATTTCACAGTAACTATGCAAGGACTCAAGTCAACAGAGTATGCTGCACAAACAGAACAAATCATTGGAAGTTAAAGAGGTCTAAGTGTTCCAAGGAGTGAGATGAGTTTTATTAGATCGATGATTTTCATGTTTTTAATAATAGCCTCAGAGGTTTGGAGAAGAGCTACAACACTGCTAGAGGAGCTAAGGAAGAAGCTCTCAAGTCTATCCAAGGAGCTCTGAAGCACAGAGGCATTGGCTGTCATGGATACATTTATAATCCTTTAACAGTCCCACTTCACGAGGCAAAGCAGAGTGTTCCCTCAGAGCAGACACTCAAATTTTGTTTGGACTGGAGGAAGATTTTTAAGCCCTTGTCTTGTGCAGCTAGCACAGCCAGCTTCAGATCTACAAAATAGCAGACCCTGTACTCTGCTTATAAACGCACTTGTGCTCCAGACACCAAGCACATGAAAACAATGTGACAAAGAAAATGAGAGAGATTACTCAGCCATTCAAGCACAGACCATGGACGACTTGCAGTCCTGCACACTGAAGTGCATTTTCAAACACTCATGGACAAAGAAACCATTAAAAATATGAGAGAATAAGGAGAAAGAAATAGGAGAGATAAGAAATACTGTGTTTCCATCCATATGGTTCCTCATGAATAGGTAATTTTTATATGTGCTTTACTCAATCAAGTGTTTATAAGACTGTCTGGTCTCAAAGATGCCTTCTAAGAAATATATTGCACTAAAGGATATTGCTCTATAGTTAATGTAACAGAGAACAATATTTTGATTAATGCCTTCCCATTAGTGTACAGACAAACTAGATTGTGTTATGGCATTATGGGCTGAGTTGGTAACACAAAAGAAAAAAAACATGCTCAAAACTGGAGTAACAACAATTATGGTTCATGGGGGACATCACTAGAGACAGCTGAGAGACAACATTATGCACTGGAGTTCTCAAATAATTACTAACAGCTAATTGTTCATATAGAGTTAAATTTTAAAATTAATCTGTTATCATACTCCTATTTGTGTTGAATTTCAGCACTAAAGTAGTGGCATGTGTGCTTGTTAAAACATACACAGAAATAACCCACACTGAGAAACTGAACTTTGAGTTTCAGATAGTGATCATTCAGGACCATCTGCTCACAGTCTGTGGGGCAGGAAGTTACTGAAGTAATTTGACAAAATTTCAGTTAGCAATTAAATTTGTGAAAATCTCAAGACAATTGGCAACAACCTGCAAGCTGCAAAATATGGCAGTTTCACAAAACAAGTAAACAGATAGTATTTTGGGGGCTGTTTGACTTCAACAGGAACGGACCCAACATAATGACCCAGGGGCTCCCTGAGTATCAAATGTCCCATCCTGAATTATGAGCTCTGTTTCGTATGCAACAGCACACAAAGCTGTATTTTAAAATGCTTCTCTTAATCTTCTGCAAGGGAAGCGTCTGCCAGAGCATCTAAAACAAATGGTTCTAAATCTTGCCTGATTAGACTCAACTGCACTTACAACCTACCTCCCCCCTACGTTGGTCTATTACTGTTTAAATCTGTATACATTATTCTCCTTGCTGGAAAGATGCAGTAATGCTTCACGATGCTCTTTCTACTCTAATGCTGCATAGCAGTTGCTTTCTTTAGGCCCCAGCTCTTACCTACATCTGTGCTTACTGAAGTGAGACTTTAATTTGCTACACCACGCCAAGGTATTAATAGACAATTATTTATTGCAAATCTGAACCATTTATACTGTTTACTGGCTGACACAATGTAAAATTTTGATCCAAATGTTAATGTGTCCATGACATTGCATAATTCTATTCCACAGCAAGGTTTGTTTCTTTCCTCAATGAATCGAACTTGCAATATGAGGAAACAGAGTTTTTAATGGATGAATGATTTACAGTCTCAAACTTATAAGACTGCTTACTTATAAAAATAAGTGAAAATGTCTAATTAAAATAGCACAGCAAACTAGAAAAATTTCGGATTTTACTGGAGGCAAAACTGAAGGGAAAAAAATTGGAAATAAGTTGCAAAGTACCAGAAGAATAAATGAATAAATCTTACGTTAGTCATTTGAAGACAATTATAGTTTTAAGCAGGCATCTTTGAGACCAGACAGTCTTATAAACATTCAGCTGAGTAGAGCACAGATAAAAATTACGTATTCATAAAGAACCAGATGGATAGAGAAGCACTTCAAAGTCTCCAAATGTCTGCTGAAATTACCTTTACAAATATTTTTTGCAGTTGGGTAAAAACCTCAAAATGGGTAAAAGAGCTTTATAGATAGGCAAATTTCATTATATGGAAGATGTAGTTTCAAGTGTTTATTTGCTCGAGTTTAGATACCATGATCTTAATGCCATCTAGACATGGAAGCTTCTTTAACTGATACCTATAAGAATCTTAAAAATACAGATGTTTGAATTAAAGTCATATTTTTCTAATGAATTTTGATATTAAGTTAATCTTCTCCTCTTGTTATGATAAAGGGTTATAAGGCAGTTCTAATTAAATCTCTACTATATTCAAGTAATAATACCCAGAACTTGTGGTCAACTCAGCTTGTGAAAAGAGATTCAAAGTCTTTGTAATGTTTCATCTTATATGGACAGGATTACACTGGAAGGAGCTCTACCAGACAGAATGAGCCTCATTCAGTACCAGAATGCCTGATAGGTGCCCTGGTAAAAATTTCATCTGGGGTACAGCAGAACAGCTCCATTCCCATACTGACTTTTTTTTTTTTGGCTGGTTTGTTTTGGTTTTTCAGATTTTTCAAGCCCATAAAGGGCCTCAGATACCATTCTAGGGTATCAGAAAGATGAATAATGACACTAGATGAGTACTGGGTTTATTATGTTGGCACAGATTTGTGGCTGACAAGCTGTGACTCCATGGATGCGATGGTAACAGGTAAGAGGAAGGGGGATGCATTTTTATACAGTACAACAGAATAAAACTAGCCAGTGTGACTTTGTCCACTGCATAAAGGAAAATGGATACTCTGTACAGTTCTGAGATCCATGAAATAAGTGGAAATAGGATCATGCCTTTACACCAGCAAGTGTTGAAACCTTTTTTTTCAGGAATATTGATTGGGGTTTTTTTTGCACCTATAGCAAAAAAATCAGACTGAAGTGGAAAAACATCTAGATTACTTCCTTTCCCATTACTAATTTGAGAAGAAAGAACATAGAATTGTGACTCCATGTCTGAATGGCCTCATCAACACAGGCATTGCACGTGGTGCTTTTAAAAAGCTGAGCACCCAGGCAAGGCGTGTCATAGCAGTGAGGCTGCTCACACATCAGCTGATTCTTTGAGGTGCTTTTAGAAAACAAATATAAGAACAATTATTTTGAGGCTTATTAAAGTACTTTGTAAAATATGACACAGGAACTAACATGCAGGCAATGACTGCAGTGGAGAGGATAATGCCACTGTGAGGCTGAAAGAAATGAAGAATAAGAAGGATTTTGTTTACCATCCCTCCCTCCTAGCACAACAATCAGAGCTGTCCCAAAGAGTCCTTGTTCCTGCTGTGACTTAGACAACTTTTTCTTTTTGTTTAACATGCATTCACATTGAGATGTCTTTTTGAGCTACCAGGATACACGCTGTTGATGCACATTAATGACAGGAGGTAATTTTTACTATTATTGTTCTGTAATATAGAATATGTCTAACTACATTTTGTTTATTATTCATAATACACAATGAGACAAGACACCAGAATGGCTCTTTTGGAGGCCTCACATGCTAGGCTGCAAACGTGTATTAACAATAGTACACATTTATGTGTTATGGTTTCATAAAATGCATTTGCATAATATGAAATCATAATCCCAAATGTACAATAAAAACCCTATGAAAAAGAGTTACTTCTCATATACTGCACAATGGCTGATTTTAATCTTCACTGTCTCAGATGTGGAACTAGTTATTGGGGATTTTTTATAATGGGAAAAATGCCTAGCCCATCCTACAGAATTAAGTCTTGTAAAATGAACCAATCAAACAAGAACCTTCTGTAAAATGGAAAAGATGCTTTGGTAGTAATTTGCATTCACACTTCATTTAATATACTTCCAGGCTGAGATGTTACTTCCAATATCATACCAGAGACTGAAATAAACAGGCAATGCTGGCAGGTCTGGCTGCACAACACTCCAGGGGTCTATGAATGCAAAAATGTGCAGTGGGAGCTGAGCAGAAATTAGCTCAGAGCAGAAGTCACTGGCACCAGGAAACCAGCTCAGAGGGAACCTTTGCAGGAATGTGATGCTTTCAAATTCCACTGTCCAATGAATCCCAGGACAGTTTTCTCCTAGTTTGATTGCAGAGATGGGTAAGTCTGCTTCAATGTTCCTTCCACTTAAGTGCAGCCACTTGTAGGAAAAGATTGACTACCTGGACATAATTCCCAGTGTCATAACTCCAGCTGTACGTGTGCCACAGCTAAAATTTCTGTGAGGGGAAACAATGATTTCTACTTCTCTTCTTTAGAAAGAATCATGGTATCTTTCACCTTTACTGGCTACTTGTGCTATTTATTTAGAAAATTTGACTTTGAGCTGCTTTTTGCTACATATACATTATCAAATGATTAATGGCTAATTACCATTTTACTAATGGAAAATAAATGTAGATATGAGTGTGTGCCATTATGTTTCCCCTTTTAGTTCAAATTATCACATTTGCATTTTTATCAATAAAAATAGATGAGTTTTCTTTTTGCTAAGCCAAATGAACAGTCTTAATTATATTTAAGGCTCCAGTCCTTCGACAGATATTGTCTGGTACCCTGCTGCACCCACACCTGTCTGTCACACCTTGCCAAGTTCTCTTTCCTTCTTTAAAGCATCATTTCTTGGTGTATAGAGAATCTCAGAATTCAGTTATCCACCAGAATTTCTGAGCTCTGACTTCTCTAAGGTCTATGGTGTCTTGTTCAGACACTTCACAAATGGATGTATTTGGAACTACAGAGATTAACTGTTTGATGGGGTGAAGGGGAGACATGAGTTTTCATGCTAAGATTGTCATAAACATTTTTAGAAACCAAGTGATTTGAAAGCTAGAGGAGATGGAGGCCTCCAGGAAAAGGAGACTCAACTCAGAGGTGACCTTATCACTCTCTACAACTCCCTGAAAGGTGGCTGTAGTCAGGTGGGTCTTGGTCTCTTTCTCCATGCAGTAACTGACAGAACAAGAGGACACGGTCTCAAGCTGCGTCAAGGGAACTATAGGTTACAAAGGAAACACAGGTTATATACATTAGGAAAAAGGGGTTTTTTTACAGAAAGAGTGATAAAGTACTGGAATTGTCTGCCCAGGGAGGTGGTGGAGTCACCATCCCTGGATGTGTTCAGAAAAAGACTGGATGTGGCACTTGGTGCCAGGGTTTAATTGAGGTGTTAGGGCAGGGGTTGAACTTGATGACCTTGAAGGTCTTTTCCAACCTAGTGATTCTGTGATTCTGTAAATGTGAAGGCTTTTTGGGTTTTGTTTTTGAGACTTTTACTGATTTACAAACCACCAGAAAAAACATACTTTGGCTGTGCAGAATCACAGCTTGTGTAGTCACAATCCAATACTCTCAATTTCAGCTGAGACTAAAAACAGAAAAATAAATGCTTCCTACAACAATATATGATAAAGAGAGTTATTATTTTCATTCACACATCCTTTATATCAATATAGACAGCTAATCCAGGTGACTCTACCTACATTTGTCATTGCCACTGAACTAAAACCATAGAGAATTTACACTAAGGAACATAATTCCACCTTTTAAAACCTTTATTATGTCATAATTTATTTATCTGGAAAGTGGGATTTTCAGACATTAGTGCCATGCTGTGGCTACTAGTAGTCAATTACTTGAGAAAGTCAGGAGAAAGAAGAGAATGCATTTAACAGTGATTTTGTTTTATGATGGTGTGTTTGTGCTGCTCACCAGAGATGAGCCAAGGAATTTTCCAAAGCAGTCCACTGTCATCTCCTTGTCACATGCAGCAGGTTATAGAAGGAGAGCAATTTCCAGCACTGGAAATGGCAGCTGAGTAACTCAAATATTTATCTAAAATTAATACTTTCAAATCTCCCCTCTCCTCCATTTCTTTCATCTGTTGCCTTGTTTGAGGATGGATCAAAACTGACACTGCTCAGCTCTTGGGAGCATTCACTCACATGAATGTCTTATTCAGGTTTTCACAGCTAAAAAGAGGGACACATGAACTGAGTGGTACCAGTGAAATGGCATCAGCCAGAGTGTACACAAAGCCTGGAACCATACTGGAACATTTCTGCTTTTCACTGGATGGGAAACTTCACCATTGCCCAGGGTGAGAAAGGACGGATGCCACCCCTTGCTGAGATTACCAGAGAATCTACACTGCCTGAGCTCCATCTAGAAGCACTGCCTACCACAACTATTGCTCCCAAGTGACACTTACACATATTTCTTCAAAGGGTAATATCCTGTCCAACCACAGCTCCAAAGAGGAGACAGAGCTCTAAAGAGGAAGGGAGGGAAGGTATTATGCTGCATCCAAATAACCTTACTCTGGTCTTGATGTTGTCTAGGGAGAAAACACTAGGGGAAGGGGACTCAATGAAAATGTGATTTAAATAGTTTTTTTAAAAGCCCGGGGGAAAAAAGCAGTTCATATTTTTTCATTCATGCTCACATTGACATCAAGAATGGAATCTCTTTCAAACATCTAAGAAACATGGAAACTTGTGTATTTTGTTGTAGGACATCTAGCTTGGTGCTGAATGTGTTTCCCATCACGTTTCCACCATGATTAAGTTAAGGTGGGATTTTTCCTCTCCAACACTACTGGAATTGCAGCAATGAGGGTAATTCTAGTCTGCCTTAAGGCATGCAGCCATTCTGAAATCAGCAGAGTTTACAGGAAAGTGGAATTAGGCTCTACAGAAGACAACAGCATTGCGCTTTCAAACCTAACATACTTCAAACCTATTCCCAGCAAAATTTTAAGTTTGAGAAACCAGGTTCCTTTTTGCACATGAAAGCCATGGGACTAATTATTGTCTCTTAGACTTCCACCTCCCTCTTTTGTAGGCCCAAGCAGGTAGTTAGATGTCTAAGTAGCAATAACCAAGAACTCAAACTGCTGGCATGAAAGTGATTTTAAAAAAATCAAGCCATTAAGATACGTGACAAAGGCCCAAAAGGAGGGAGATCTTTAAAAATGGCAGATAATGAAGAAGAAACTAGAAATAGATGAAGTTTTCTATAACTTCAATATCAAGTTCAATTTTCTTTTCAGCAATAATTTACAAGAATAAACAAGTGGAAATGTGACATAAAGAAGTACATTTGTGCCTAAATTAGCAAATGAACTTTGTAACAAAGTACAGTTGAGAGGTTTATTGCTACCTTTAAATATTAAGCTGTTCCTTTAAGGTGCCTTTTTAAGGTGTGACATAATTTTTTTCTCATTTTAATTGAACCAATAAAAGTAAGATACTAGAGAGACATCATTACATCATTACTAAGATCTCCTACTCTTAACCAAAAAGAATCATGCCAGAACTGCTGCTGTATCTGATATCAGCAAGTCACCATTTATTTAGTTATTTTTAACCACATGGGGTGAAAACCAGTGACCTGCTTTTCAGGTGAGACTGATATACATGTGAACTCTGCATGTGTATAGAGTTTCTGGCAAAAATAAATAGCTGGCAGTAACTGAACTCTCTCTCTTCATTGAAAGAATGCTATAGGGCTGGATATAGCCCCTGCAATAGTGCAATAAAATGAGATGAGCTTAACACTACCAGATGGTACCCTGTACAGTGCCTGAAATAAAATGGAGAATTAGGGCGCCCTAAGGTGTGCACAGGAAAGGCATTTACATGAAATAAATGGGCCTCAAACCTAGATGATGCTCAAGTATGCTACACAGGAGACAGATAGTACATCTGGTGAACAGATTTTATCACACACTGGAAAGCTATAAAGCATGCCGTTGAATTTCAGATCTGGGCTCCACAATGACATTTTACCTGTGTTGGTATTCAGTGCTGTTTATTTTTAAAGGTGCTGTAATCTCAATGATGTGTTTTAAAAGCCTCCTTAACATTGTTTTCTGATGTGCCCCATTTTTTTGGACAGATTGATGTAACATGATTCTTTTTCATGGATAAAATACAAACTGCTTTGGCTGTAGATGACCATGTTTTTATTTAATATATCACATTTCTGATGTGATTTTAGTAATATGGTTATACTTGTCAGCACTCACTGCTTGGGAGAAAGCCAGTATGTTTTTAAAGTTAACTCCCACTTCTCCGTTTCATAGCAAGGTCTCACTCTCTATAAACCAGCACAAATTCCTTGAGGTTTAAAGCAGATATATCAGATTAAGGGAGGAAATCTACTAGAGTGAATCAAATCAAAGCAATATTTTACTCTTATCTCTAGATGAAATTTCTCTTGGTTTTGTAAAATTCCTGCTCCATTTGACATTATGATCCTTTTAAGTTTACATTTATCATAACAGGATTCAAACAGTTCAAGGTGCTGATGAGAGCAACATTCAGTCTGTGGTGCTGTGATTTTTTTAATGGGGAAGTAATTTAGAGCTTTCTTCAGACTTCACTGTTTTTGCTCTCTCTCTCTCTGTAATTACTCTCCTTTCATCTCTCTCATATAAAGCTATCCAGGGGAGCTAAAAATGCTACTGAACTTGCATAGAGGAAAAAATTTGTGAGACTGTAAGGTGAATATTCCTGACAGAAAGATCTATGGGCTGTGAAATAGTGTCTCTACAGAAACTGTGAAAGCTCCATTCCCTTGAGACATTTAAAATTAGAAGAAACAAAGCACTATTACACACTAAGGATACAATCCTGTTCTAGCCCCCTGTGAACAGACTAAGTATTTCTAATGTTTGGAACTCTGTATAGTGTTACTGTTCATAATGCAAAACTACAATTGAATAATGTTAAGGGTTTGACTTGAGGCTTGCTTATGCAAGAAATGTACTCATACTACTAGAGAGGTATAATTATATCACTCAGTTCTATCAGTATGATCAGTATATCTCAGTGCTGCCTCTCTAATAAGTGCCTTATTTGAGTTACTGTACACCAATTCTAAAAGCCACAGAAGCACAATAACATGAATAAATTTTCTACACTAAGCTCACCTTCTCAGCTCCTGGGAAGGTGGGAATCTTTTAATTATTAAGTTCTAGATGAAGAAGAAATGCATAAATAAAGGCATGATGCAGCAAACTCGCACTGAAGTTTATTGTAAATGCCACAGAAGACGGATATTGATGGCAAAAGGAAAGTATTACTTAAAATTCAGAACAGCAGCCTCACTTGCAAAATGCAAGCAAAACTACCTTGTGTTCAAAACATGGACAAACTCAGTCTATTTTTTGCTTATGTCTAAACAGTCTTAAAACAGGGCTGCTTCTAAACTGCTCTTCAACACCTTCAAATTTTTTGCTATTATTATTGTAAGTAAGTATCAAAAGACAGAAAGTGATGGGAAAGGTTTATGTGATTTTCTCTGAGTTACTTTAGCAGAGTCCTTACTCTGAGAGTACATCTACTGCATAAAATCATGCAAAATTTCTAGAGAATTTACCACAGCCACTAGAGAATTTACCACCAGAGAATTTTTGAGACAAAGCAGGGTCTTGGAATATTTTCCTGATTCAATTAAAATTGTGGTGCCAACTTTGAATTTTGGGTATCAGGCATAAGAAAATTTTCAAGGCTAACAGAGGGTTATAAAATACATACAATGACAAGTCATTAGATAGAGGGGTGCAGTTGGGCAATGCTCTGTGTACAATTAGCACTGCCAAATAGTGCCTTTCAACCAGCAGTTATTCAAGAGCTCTGCTTGTCTTGCAAGCTCTGTACTTCACCAAGAGACAGTCCTAATGGATCTGGAATAGGTGGCGGAACAGGAACTGTTGTTTAACTAAGTAAGAAAGGAAGAGATGAAAAAAATAAATTTGGGGAAGGGAAAAATAAAAAGAAAGGAAGAGAAAGATCCTTAGATTGCAGTTATTTACCCTGGTCAGCTGCACATCTCTGCAAATCCCTCCTTCCCAACACACACAACCCTGGCCCAGAGAGGAGCCTCATATACCAGAGTTTCTGTTGTGTGGCTTCAGTCTACAAAACTTATTTCCTAAATGGCAGTGACCTCTACTCAGCATTGGTACAGCTACAGAAATCATGAAAGAACAGGAGCAAGACCTCCCAGAAAGAGAGCATGGGTGAAGATGGCTCTTCCATAATGAGCTGCCTCTAACACTGGCTATGTGCTGATTTGATTAAGGACTCCAACTAAAGAAGAGGGCCAAATCCTCCTGTAGTGTAAATTATGGGAGCTCCAATACACGCAGTGGAACTCTGCCAACTTACAGCTATTAAGGATCTCATCCTCAGGGCTTTTCCCACAGCAGCAATCTCCCAACTCACTGAAGGCTAAGGATGGGATTCAGGTGGATATAGGATGCTGTTGCCATTGCAGGCATCCAAGTTCACAGCTTAGATCCTCAGTTCCCCACACCCACCCACAGCAGCCCAGCCATCAATCTCAGGGCACCTAAGCTGGCAGGCTCACCTGTGCCTAAAGTTAGGCACTACATGTTCATGTTGATCACGCTCAGCACGTTAAAACCATTCCTGTGCCAAAGCCCCACAGTGCCTTCAGCTCCAGGACTACCTCAGGCTCTTGCAGCTTCATCAAGCATCCAGGGAACACCATGATGAACACAGCTGAGGCTGTACAAGCAGGAGGAGCAGGTGATGGGAGTAGCTCTGTTATACCCACCCTGAGGCTGGCACACACATCCAGCACTGAATGCCTTTGTGTTGTCGATTTTCATTCTTTTCATCTGCTTAGGTAACGCAAACTGCTCAGCATTTGAGGGCTGAGCTGCACTGCCAACACAAGTCTGAGCCTGTTAAGCTTTTTCCGCTTCTTGAACAGTGAACAGCAGTCAGCTGTGCATGCAGTGCCAAATTGAGCTTGGCATGAAGACTCTGTGGGTCACTTTACATTTTCTGTGGGCCTGTGAGATTCAACTGATTAGTGGCAGTTGATGACTGAACACAAAAGGAAATAATGATAAGTGCAGTTAATTCCTGTAGAAATTAATGCAACTATTCAAAGAATTTTTTCAGTCATTTTTCACTCACACCTTCTTGCCTGGTACAGCTCTGCTATGAATTTAATTTTTAAATTTATAAGATTCATTTTTGTGCGATTTAAATGTGGTGTAGTTCACTCAGTGAAAACATTGTTCTGAAAATGTTCTTTGCCAAAAGACTAAGCTCTAAAATGAGTTTATTGCTAAATAAACATTCCAAGTTGGCTTAAGCAGAATATTAACAAACTTGCAAATCACTTTTTTTTGCAGGAGGTGAGTATTAATCATGATGGAATAATGTAAATAAATGAAATATCAATACAAATAATTTCTATCCATTCATGGGAGCACTAATTAGTGTTACAAAGAATGGGGTAACTTTCAGTAAGGTTACTGAAAATTAGAATCACTTCACTGTGGTACTGATGTTTAAAATGTATCCTTTAGGGAGCTTCACCTCTATAGGTTTTAAATTCACAACATGCAAGATAATAGAAATACCTAGAAGGAAAGTAGAGGTAAATGGGTGTTGGATTTATTTGGACTCACAGTGCATTAAAGGACAGCAATTCTTTGAAAATATGTTTACATATTTCTTACAAATCATGATTAACCTATAGAAATGCAATGTGACAATATGACAAAAGGAAATAAATGTGTATTGGTTGCTTTCTGCATGATTAATGCTTCTTTCCATCAGACACATACATTTCATTTTATTAAAGATCACATTTCTGATTGCAAGAACTTGATCATAAATAAAGCATGCAAGTGGAAGTTGGAAATCTTTTAATATTAATGACAAGAAAAATGGATTTATTGAATAGTCACCTGCAGTTCATACATACATAAGCATATAAAATGATAACCCAGCAGAGGTACCATCTCCAACTTGGGAGAAGAGATTCTGGGTTTTTTAAATAGCATAACAATAATAGCACTACATTTCGAGAAAATTATTTCTGTCTTCTGTGTCTAAGAAGAACAGAATAACAGCCATTTATCTCCTACTTTCTACCTTGTCACTTCATCTAGGAATTATAAAGTTTGCCTTTGCTTGTTCAAAACTCAATCCAGCAGTGGTGGACTTCAATAATAGTTACGAACTCTTGGTTTTTTTGCCAATTAGGAAATTGGAAAAAAAAAAAAAGAAAATAAGAGAGAAAAAAAAAGGAGTTGCTGATGAATAAGGAAAAGACTATGAGCTGTTCAATGGGGATTTTTTTTTTGTCCAAAGAGCTGACAGATGAGAAATCTAGTGTATTATTGAAAACATTATAGCTCTGGAAAAAAATTATCATGTCAATAAACAAAAATAATTGAAACAGGGCTAATAGCTTTCACATCAGATAGTACAGTGTTGATGAGGCTGCACAGCTATTGTAAACATGAATACAGCATCCAGCAAAACTGCTAAGGAAATTTCTAGAGCAGTATGGTTTGTTAGGATATAAAACAACAAGAAATTTGCTCCCTAAGCCAGCAGGCTGCAGAAATAACATGGTTGCACTGTGGAAAGCACCACCACAAAAGTTCTGTGAATCCACCAATAGTTTTGCTATCACCCACACCAGGCTGCCTGCCTGCTTAGCCCACATGGAAAGGAACATCTGAGGACAAATAATCTGCAGCTTTGTCCCCTACATGTCCCACCCAGGGCTGATTCACACATCCTGGAGCCACTGTTACTTCACTGACATTTTCTCCACCAAAGCTGCTTCCTGTGGCCCAGCTGTGCTGGGCAGCCTCTCTTCCTTTCAGTCACCACCAGCGCAGCAGCTCCTGGGAGTATCCCTCACTCAGTCAGGGTCTAAGAGAACTGGGGTGTTGCAGAGAACCCCATTACGCTTGGAACACCGAAGTACAGAGAGAGAGGGCAGAGCTGGGAGATGCAGGGGGGTAAGTAGCAGGTAAAAAACTTGAGCAACCTTTGGGCTCATGGTGAGCCCTCAAATGTTTTGCAAAGAGCAGCTGTGGAAGATTTGCTGCTTGCACGTCTCCAGCAGGCAGGGCAGCTGTCCCAGTATGGGACATGCCCTCCCAAGGATGCTTGGTGCATCCAGGGATGCTGAAAGCCAAACTGAAAAGAGGTGTTTTCCACATAAACATTCTTAAAGGTTCTAGCCATGACTATGAATGGTCAAATAAATTATTATTAAAATAAACAATAGCACTTAATGAAAGTACAAGTTAAATTTCTGTTCTTAACTCCTGTTCACACAAACTCCATAGAAGTTTAAAGACAAATCTACTGGCTTTAAAAAGGTGCCCCCTGGACAAGGTTTCAGTGTTACAGCTGTCACACATGCAGCTATAAGAGGACAGGAAAGTAGACAATAATTTGCGTGCTCAAACAAAAACAATTAAAAAGGAGATGATATATGCCTTATAACAATAGGAAATCACCTGAATAACTCCTTGGAAGCTGGTTCTATTAAACCAACCTCTTACTTCCAAGACTTAGAAAGAAATTAATATAACTAATAAATAACATACAATTAAAACTTTAGAAGGCCAATCATGTAACAACCATATGATGTAGTCATATGAACTCACAGAATATAATTATAATCTAAATATTCTCAGTTCCAATTAGGGATATCAAGAGTGAGATCTCTGTGTTTCTGAGTGGGTGCTTGCTTATGCAGGCTACATGTGGGAAGGGGTTTAGGCCACTTTACAAGTTTACATCCCTGTTTAGAAACACAATCTCAAAAAATTATACAGATAGAATTAAAGTTGACAGAACTAGTCACAGTTCCATCCAAAAGGAATATATTTTCCTAACTTTCATTATCCAGATACATATCTTAAGTCAAACCCATACCCAAGTCCTTGTTTCTAGCAGTCTCCTTCTCTGGCTGGTGTTGACAGGACTGGATCCAGCAGCATCCTGCATGTTAGCAGCCACCTCCACTGCCTGTTTCCACTCAGTTCCTGTGTCAAGCACCATAACCAGGAGGGAAAAGAAGATACTTGCACATGTGCCTGCTTGCATATGTGTATTCTCACATACATATGCACGACCAGACAATATAGATAGAGAGAAATATTTAATCTCTTATTTTATGCTGTGCCAGAAATTGGGGAACAGGTGGACTGATGTGAGCTTGCTATACTTCCAGTGAATTAATCATTGCTCTCTCCTTTTCCTCGTATTTTTAAACTAAGTTTCTGGTGCTGAATCTTTTCCTCTGCTTTAGACTGCTGCACAGATACAGTCTCTAACGATTTTCAATGACAATTCGAGAATAAGGAACTCTCTCTGCTCACAATCCTCATTCCTGCCCCATGCTTTCCCTTGTGCTGACATGACTGTTTTTAGGGACACCCAGGAACTGGCTCAAGAAACTGGGTTTCAATTTAAAATAGCACTGAGAAAGTAGATAAAAACTAGGAATATTTTAATCTGAACCTGCTCTCTGCCTATTTTTCCTATCTTTAAAAAGATTTGTATGAAAACAGCTGTAGAGGCAGGTGTGTGTCATGAAAAGTCAGCTGAGGACGGAAACTCTCTAAACATCATTGCTGAAATAAAAAAATATGAAAGTGCACTGTTAAACTGTTCCAGGTATTTATTTAGCCAGTTAAAGAAGTAATACAGAGCTTGAGGGGTAAGGTTAAAATCCTGTTTGCCATTAACTACAAAGCAATGCAAAGAGAGAGTTCAAGACAATCTCCGAGTGTGCCAGTGGTGTTTGAAATGTACTCATTAAACAAAGCAACTGCAGGAACTGTAAGTACATTGCAAATAATTACTAATTTTAGTGCTATTTTCTTGCGGAATTTTTCATGCTTATGGTGAATTTATTTTGTTTAAGGGCTGCAGCAGACTATTTTACTTCACAGCTTTATTAATTATATGGTCTTACTCCAGTGCAAGGACATGATTTTGTGCAGGTTTTTTTCCCCTCCAAAAAGATTATTATTGTTTGATAGAATTACCCACCAGAAACTTACTCACTTTTGTGAGAGAAAATTTACATTAAATTGTACTTCAGGATGGGAGCACCATCTACCCTTTAAATAAGGATGAAATTAGTTATATGGGAAACTTTTTGGCAGAGAACAAAGGTTTTCCTAGAAAATCCTGGTCTACTAAGATCATACTTTGCTGTTTTCTTAGTTTTCCCATAGTTTTCAAGATTAATTGTCATTAAAAAAAATACAGATCAAATTCTTAGACAAGCTATTTGACAGTTAATTCACAATTTACTCAAAATTCTTGTCTCCATTGGAACAGCATATTTAGGATTTTTACACGGTACTATTCATCAATAATTACTGAGGTGCTTGGGCTTGTTTTTCAAAACCTAAATTTATATTTGGCTTCATTTCAAAATACCTACTATCCTCCCAGGATACCTCAGAGCAGAGTTAGAATCCAAGGAAGCAAGAAAGAGGTGTCTTATGGGTTTGATAAATATTTTAATTCAGAATACAGATAAAACGATTTCCAAAAACTATTGAGAACATAGTTTTACAGGTTCCTGTATCAAATTAATTTCATTGGAACATAAAATCACTAACATAAAATTCTTGTGATTTTTTTTTTAATCAATAGTGTTCAGACACAATCTGATTGAAATTTTCTCAATGACAAAAACAGTAGCTAAAATTATCCCACACTTAAGGATCTCTAGAGTCATTTCTGTCAAAAGGAGGAATTTATATCTTTCACAATATATTGTTCCACACAGCCAGGCTTATGAAGAATCAATGCAAAATCAGCAGAATAAGAACAAATACTCTCTTTGTGCACTTTTCCCTAATCTGTCCTTCCTCTCAGTTCCCTGCTCTGTTCCTGAGCTCTTCCTTAGTGTCTGCCTGCATCTTTCCTTATTTGCTGGTTGTCCTCTGCTAACATATCTACTTGTGAAACACTTCCCTGGCATCTGGATTTATGACTGGTGTCTCCACGGCTGAGTTTTCACTGGGTATTGCCATTTGGCCCAAATCTCAGCTCTCTCTCTTTGTAAATGTCTGTCAATATCCATAGGTTGGTGTTGATGGTGTTAATGGCTTCCAGCTCGACAAGAGGATGGTGAAGGTTCATAAAATTTTCATTTTGTCTCTAAGTTCCCATTCAGCTATTTCCAGCTCTCACAAAGGGTACTGGCCTGTCTTTATTCAGACAAGTAACAAATCACAGTTCCCTTCTCTGTTTATTAAATCCACAAGGATCTGAGATAGGGATCCAAAGCTGTCTTAGAGTTTCATATTGTTGCATATTTATGTATCACAGCAGCTTCAAAGTACTTGGGTTTAGAAAGCAGCTTCTGTTCTCATCCAGGAGCAAATGGGCAGGAAGAAGGCAATGCATGGAGTCTGATCTTTTGCCATTGTTTCTTGGAATTGGAAAACTTATGTTACAACTTTTTTCTGTAACATGGCTAAGCCTAAAGGCTTAATCTAATATTACATCCCAAGTTATATTATAAATATTATTTGATTTGTTAGTTTTGGAGCCTGTATGACAGCATTGGTTTTCATTCCAGATTACATCTAAAATAAGAAAGAGAAAAAGGCAGACAGATTTCCTAACAAGCCATATCTGTTTATCATCAGTTGCCAAGAAACTGTACAGGAGCTTAGAGAAATGGAGTGGGTTTTTTCTACAGAAACACGTAGAAGACCAATGGAGGACCTAAAGAAAGTGGGGATCTACATGTTTAGTAAAATTTATCTCTTGGAAATAAAACTTTGGCTTAAATTTATTTAGTGCTAAATGTAACACAGGATCATTTTTCTAAGACTAAAATCCCTAAAGAGGCATTCATATAATAATGCAACCAGGAACAGTTTCCATGTCTGTAACATCCCTTCCCCATTCATACAGCTCAAAATCTATCAGCTATGAGGTCTTATTTACTTGTGTCTCTTAAAGACTACAAGAGACAGATCAAGAGAGAGCCTTTCCTGTGCTATGATCAGCCAGGTATCATAAATTAATCCCAAATTAGAAGTCATTACTGATGCTTATGTATATAATATTCCTGAGAAATACCTACAATACAATTGTTTCTATAGGAACCTTGTAATTATGAGCTCAAAGTAATATAAAGTATTATCAGCTTATTAGCACGATGCAATTGTTGAGTCAACAAATCCTTCACAAAAACATGCAGGTGAAAAGATCTGACTATTGGTCAGCAATTGTTCTGGCATTTTCAGTAATTGAACCATTTCTCTAACTCTGTAGAAATAGAGAGGAAACATAAAGAGACAAGAACTTTTCTTTCTGGTAGTGTAATCACATTTAAGTCCCAGTCAGTACCAAAGTTAATCAAAGGAACAGGCATCATTACAAATGTTAACTGTAATTTTAAGTATCCTGCAATAAAATCTGCAGTTAACTTTCATAATCTTTCAAAATATGCCTGTGACACTGGAAAAAGTAATGTACATGCAGATGCAATAGCTAAACCTAAATATCTGCATTTAAGGGCTTTCTGAATCTGTTCTGTAGTATTTTATGAATAAAATAACTAAAAATTATTTTCTCCGTAATCAGTGAAACCTACTAGAATAACCACGACATTAAAAAACCCATCTATCCTCCTATCAAATTTATTTAAGTGTTGTCAGAGATGACATACAGGAAACAGAACATGATAAATATCAATATCTAAGCAATGTCTCAAGGAGCAAGTAGATTGCATGAGGAGATGTAGGTTTACCAAAATGATTGAGCAATTTTCCCTTGTCCCTTTCATGTTCTGAGGGTATTCATATCTCTCCTAACTGGAGGGCTTGTTTATTCTGGCTCTTAAGACAGGCTCAGAGTTGCTCCTATGCACTCACCCTGCTTACATTTTACCTTACCAACACACCTTTCATTAACATTTAGAGACATTTGTATTGGTTTTACATCGATAATTGTTTGCTCCCCTGAAAACAGGTTTATGATGAACCACAGCTTTATTTGCTCAAAATCTTGCCTCTGGCTGCTTTAAGTTCTTCACTTAAGAGTTGCAGAACAAAAGTGAAGATCTGCAAGTCCATGTTCAAGATTTGGAACTGTCTAACCAGCTAGAGATATCTTAGTTTTTGGGTTTTTTTTTTAAATAATGTTTCACTTACAATTTATAAAATAAGATAGCAACCTCTGCCCCAAGATTCATATATGGAAATATTTTATTGTTTTTCCTGTAGCTGATTCACAACCATTCACCGAAGCATAGGAGTTCTCTCTTCATGAGGAATTCTTTCAGATGGGGTATGCTTTGACCTCCTGCAGAACAACAGATAGGTGAAGTTTGCAAATTATCTCAGAAAAGGTAGCTTAAAACAATGCTTTTTCTGGGTGTCCTACACACACATCTGACAATCACAGATGCCATGCACATGCTGCTGATGCTCCTGGACTGCTGTCCCAGTTGTCAACATCCCAGTGAGATATGACACAAGCAATGGATCTCTGGACAGTTAATGTAACAAATGAAGCAAACATATCATCTGATTCAGACTGTGGGCCCCAAATTTTCAGGCTTCTCACCAAAACTGTATTTCAGTCTAGAATTCCCAAAGTATCTGCCATTAAAAAAAAAAAAACAAACCCAAAAAACCCCAACTAAGTTATCTTATGTCCCATACAGGGGACATAATTAGTCCAGAACTTCTACTAGCAATAAGTATTTGGATACAGTTCTAATAGGTATAATAATGTGTGATGAAGTAATCTCTGAACTGAGGCTCAGATTAAACCCTTGACTTTCCCTATACAATATACAATTGCAAACAAATCAGGATGCCTCCTAATCTCCCGTTCTGGGATCTTTTTGAGCCATAAAATTACTGCCCAAGCTATTTAATAATAACAGCCAACAGCTGTGGAACAGCTATGATAAAAAAGATATATTGGTCATTTTGAGCAACTCAACTTTCTCTACAAACTTAGAGAAGAAATCCATAAGGCACACACTCAAATGCAAAATTACAATCCCAGACAGCAATACAGCATTAAATCCTCAGCTAACAAAACTGTTCTAGACTGAAGAGACCTACTTTTACTCCTTCTTTAACATCAATCATGTTGACACGTGAAAACTACAGTCATTAAAAAAGTCTTCACACTTTTTTACCAGTATGTCACTGTAGTCTGTTTGCTGCACCACTCACTGAGTTTTAAGGGTTTCACCTCTGAAAGGAACAGAGGAGAGAAAACCAAACAGAGAAGATGGATTTTCACTTTGTTCTTTTTATTTCCAGTAAATATTATTTCCAGTAAAAGAATATAGCATAAATAAAATGTGCCAGGCCCAGTCCCTTTGAAGTTCTTACAGGAAGGTGATATACATCCTCATAAACCCTCACATCCCTCACAGAATAGGGAGAACAAGTTAAAAAGGGGAGCTGTGGGCTGAGTAGCTTAATACCACATCTATCCTTAGCTTCTAAAACATACATGTGAGGCTAGAGACGGTCAAGGAGTCTGAAGCTGCTCTGAGCTATGTCTGGAACTCATTCCAGAAAAGAAACTGCAGAACTGACATGAACGGTCTCTCTCCTTCCCAGCTAGGCCAGTGATTTCTCTGCTGCAGGCTTATTCTTCTTGGGACTCACTGAAGAATCCCAGGCACACAAACACCTCATGTTGTAAAGGAGAGACATTGTTATCCCTTGTAGAATCATCAGGCCACAGCACATTAAAGATTCCAGGTAGACTGTGCCCATTGTCTGCTGGAGTGACACAGAAGGAGGCTTACTGCTAAGAACACTGCTTCTGAAATGAGCATTGTGCACTTGCAAATGAGATCAGTAGAGAATACGACTAATGAGAGAAACTTCCACATTAAGTTTAATTTTTGTCAGTGGAAATTGTTGTTCCAACACAAATTAAGAATATTCTCAGGCTTACAGAAAATGAAGATGAAAAACAGTACTGTCAGCACCAGTCCTCTGAACACTGAAGATGTGAGGACCAACCTTGAATTAAATTTCACTCAATGGAGTCAGAATAAAGAGTAGAGCATTACAGGATGTTCCCATCTCTCTTTTCTTCTCAGCAGTCAACTGTGCTTGAGCTGACAATACTGCTGTAGGTTTTAGCAAGAGACTATGACTATAAACCAGCTTTGGGAAAAAAAAAATCTTTAAAAGGAAATTCTCCTCCATATTGTCACGCTCATTCTTTTAACAGCCCACATCCATGTTGTATAACCTCTCTCTGATTTCCTCAAATTTCCATTTTAAACTATTAGGAGATATCTTTCTGCTTCTGTATTGACCAGTAATTATATCAAAGTATTTATTTTCCTTTTTATTTTTGTGAACTAGCTGCAGCAATGGAAATGAAGCCTGATCAATGTACTTTGTTTAGCAAGTATGAAGTCCTTAATTTGGGCAATATTACTGAAGTGCCTATCATGAACTCTAAAGTAGCTGGGAGTTTAACTGATTCCTAGAAGTGCAATGAAAGTAGAGCAGATAAAAAAATTACATTTGTTGCTGATGCAAATGAAAATGTTACAGCAATGCAGCTGGAGAGAGTATTGTAGATTTTTACATTTCCCCAACATGCTTGTATTGTTTCTTCCAAATTTTCCAGGCAAAGCTTGCATTTTTTGCTCAAGGCCTGGAATGCAGTGAATTGTGTAGGGCATCTAATGTTTATTCATGCCATTGTCAAGAACATCTTTGCAGCTCCTGCCAAAATCTGTCATTGAAGGTGTTTGTTCAGCTGCATGGCAAAACATAATACACAGTCATCATTTTTACTCCATCACCTACTCAGTATTTTTCTTCTCTGATTAAATTAACTCATAAATACTGTGCTTTTCATGCCAGAAAAAATCTTACTACATCCATTTACCTAACACCCATTTGTACCTTTTTATGTTCTTGAACATTTAGCTACTCCAAGAATTATTTCTGAAACAATGGAAAAGCCAAAGGCTCTAATTTACTGGGGACTCCAAAAATTCTAAACACAATTCCAAAAGATTACATACTCAGGAAAAACTTTCTGCTAAGCTAAATTTCATCATTACTCACTATCAACTGTAGAAAGATGCACAGGAATGGAGAAAACACAAGCATAGTAAAGGATTTGGTAAAAAAAAAA
>VZSR01000205.1:3211885-3314206 GCA_013398615.1 Brachypodius melanocephalos
AAAAAAAAAGTTTAACACCTCTTTGCATTTCCACAAGAAAAAAACCTTGAGTGTATTGCAGAAGACTGACTATGGCACAACTGCCAAAGGATAGAGTTAGGCTGTGAGAGTAAAACCAGAGCATGTGAGGGAACCTGGCACTTCAGTTTCCAGCATAGTGGTGTATCACTTAGATATGCTGCTACCTATGGGAGTAAAGCACAGATATTCTCTTGTGCTGCAAAGAGATCTCCTGCCCTGGACAGCACAGAAACCGCAGCTTGGAGACTTTTGACTTTGTGTCTGGGAATCAGTGGAAAATAAGATTCCCCTGGAAGGTCTCTGCCCTCTCTCTAGGCAGGTTTAATTTAAGAGGTGTTCTTCTTAAACCCATTCTTAAACATTTTCAGTGATGAAGACTCCACAGCCCTCTCAAAAAATCAATTTTGCCATCTTCAGAGTCAGAAAGCTGTTTCCTAAGGTCTAGTATGAATTTGCCAGAGCAAATCTGTTTTATCTACCACGGAGAAAAATAATTCCTGTAAAAGGCTGCTGTAAATAAAATCAAAGGCTGTTCTCATGGTCCATCAGTCTTTTTTATTCTAGAGAAAGAAATACAATACACTTCTTCCAATTTTTCATACATGTCATGTTGCTGTGACCTGGATATTCTCCCCCTGGATTTTAACTACCTCTGTGTCTTTCGAGGAGTTTGGTGCCCCAAAACTTGACATAACACACAAGCTCAGGCCTTAAACAGTACCAAGATTGTTGTTCAAGACAATGCCATGCAACATGGTGTCAAACAGTCAGACTACCTATGACTTATCATTTTCCCCCTTTACTTGTGCCCTGTTACTCTGTTTTAAGAGGAAATTAAATCAATTTGACATGACTACTTACTGATGAATTCGTATTCATCAAGTGGATGAATTTCAAGAATTCATATTGGCTGCTACTTATTTCCTTCTCATCTTGTGCAGCTTAAAAATTCATTATGAATTGTGAAAAAAGAATAGAATAAATAGGCATTCAGAATTCTTTTTCTCTTACTCTCCCTTTCTGAAAGAACTGGTGTCACGTTTGACTTTTAAAAATTTTTCTCATCAGTCCTTCCTGTGTTCTCCAAGCGATTGCTAGCAAATTCCAAGTGGCCATGACGAGAATGATTCTGGGATAATTAAGAAGTGTGTCAAGAAAATGGAAAAAAAATTCCTGCCCTTACGTTCACAGAATCATAAAATGATTAGGTTGGAAGAAACTTTCAAGATCATTGAGTCCAACCCATGCCCTAACACCTCAACTAAACCATGGTAGAACTCTCCTTAACTGGAGCTCCCTCTTCAACTCTTAGATTAAAACCATTCTTTCCAGACAAGCAAATATTCAAAGATTTTATTTCTTCTTTTACTGTGGGCTCAATATTTGCCCAGCAACTTATAGAATTTCACTAATAGTCAAGGTAAACTGACTTCCTTCTATTGTCATAGGTATAGCTGCATGTTCATCTTCAGGCTCTGGCTAGACTGTCAAATGTGAGGATTTACATGAGTTCCACTGAGCTTCTGACCACCATATCTCTGTTCTGCAGATCTTTTTATCTACCCAGCATTGCTTCCAGCAGAATCTCTGTGACAAGAGAGAAGGATGCAACAGAGGAGATCAATGAAGTAGATGAATGCAGAAATAGTGATATTTTGACCCAGATTTCTGGGAAGAAGCATGTCTTTAGGGATATGCAGGAGATGTTACCACTGTCCTGAAGATGACGAGACTTACTTGCCATTATTTTCCCTTTTTGGTAAAGTGTCCATGAATCTCACAGCTCTTGATGGTTTCAGCTTTTCCCTCATTATCACTGAGACAGTCTTGTGGTCAGAGCAGGCTTATTCTCATTGTTAGCAAGTGGCTGCCATGGGGTCTGACACTTTGCCTACAAAATGCAGAAGACTAGACATTCCCTCTTTCAGTACTGGACACCATTCTAATCTAGTTTACTTTATCTATTTGTCTGGTTTCTTCAGTGGTGTTGTATGAATCCTGTTTTATGATAACAGATGCATCTCTGCCTGACCACTTGCAGATCTTTTCTCTGCTTCATAAGAGATTTTAGTAGCAACCACAATCCGAACCAGATGTCCCTTCCTACCCAGCCTTCTTTGGAAGAGAATGTCGGTCACACTCCCTACAAATCTAATGCAGGACTGGAGCCAAGGCACAGAGGATCAGGTCCCCATCTGGGCATGACATTCAGTTTCCTAGTTGCTTGCACAAACCAGGATGTTGTATGTATAAAGAATTCCATTATTTGCTACACTTCACCAAAGCATAGTAGAAAACCTCTAGTTTCAGAACAGGAGAGAAAAGGAGAAGGAGGAGCAAGACAGAGGCAGCTCTAAAAGGCAGCTTTAAACCATACATTTGTCTCTGTGGGATGCTTCAAGAGCCCCAGTAACTAAGTCTGAGTGCACCCTGAGGAGTTAATAGGCTGCCCCAAAGTCAATGGCAAGTGAAAATCCTTGTTTCCAGGCAATGGAAACACTCCCTCCAGTCTCAACACAACCCCATGGCAGATTTTTCCTCAGTTACTGAACAGGAGGAATGTTACCCTACCTAGATTTTTAAGCTGCTCCTTAGGCCTCTGTAGCTGGAGTACAGGAACCACAGCCCAGGCAAGAATAGGTCACTTTTCCCTGCAAAGACTAACTCTCAGTTTGTCAAAGATGGAATAGCCTTTTTTTAGTCGTGTGAGCAGAACATGGCTATCACCTGGCCAAAATGCTGACTGCCATGCACCTACCACCTGAGCAGCACTCCTGACATGTGGCAGCCATGCTTTCAGTCACCACTCATAGGAAAACTGGAGGTGACTCTTCAGCTACCAGAGAGAGGGAGGAAAACTAATGGGGGAAGAGCAGGTCCTCAATTGTTATCTCTTTGAAGTTTTATTACAGCAGAACTTCCTCCTGAATATTTGAGTGGCTGCAGCAGGAGTGCTGCAGTACAGCAGGGTTCTGTCAGACTCCCTCTGATGAACATTAACATGCAGGCTTGGGAAAAACCTCTCCTTTCCAGAACACACAAGGACCTGCTAAACTACCCTAGACTCACCTCTGTTAAGAGTTGTTGGGGAAGGAAGCCTTTTATTACAGGTTTTACAGCTATTATTTACTTTGGGGTTTGTTTCTTTTTCAAAGAAAGGAAAATAAAATGAATTTAACAAGTAGGTTTCAGACCTCCTTCAAGATAAATTGATAGGTTTTGTGCAGTGGTTCTCATGTTTTTACATAATAGTACCCATTTAAATGACTCTGTAATTAATTAGTTCACAGTGCTGGAAAATCTGGTGAATGCATATGGAATCCTTAACTTGTCTTTGCAACTATTTGAAGCATTTAGGAATCCATCAACCAGGAAAGAGAACAGCATATTGTAACTACCATATGGGCGTTAAATGTGAAGTTGTCAAAGGAAAAGAGAATTAACAATTTTTTACATTCCTTGTGGACTACATTTTTTTCTTTTAGAATATGAATTGTTTCCAACCATGTTTTTTCTTTAAAAACTCGTCACAAGGCAAGGAAATATCCAGGTTACTAAAAAAACTCAGCAGTTTTATGGTCTTCTCCAAAGATTACCTAATACATTTGTCTCATCTGCTTTCCTTGTTGTGTGAAAACACACTGAGGAAATGTGTAAATGTAGCGAATTGTTCCCAACTCTTTTATTCACCTTTCAGCATGCTAGTTCCTTCCCTTGGCATTGATATCATTATGTATTTGTCAAAGACAGACTGTCACTTTAGAGATTCTATTATGTGCAAGATTTGGCAGCACATTTTACCTTTGGGATTTGCTTATATCCTTTGCATGTTATTGTACTGCTTTGGCATTCAGCAAATTCAGTACACCCACTACTTTGATGTTCATTCCAGCCCCTAAATGTGGAAACAATGACTGAAATTTTGGATCAAAGCATCCCATAGATGGCAAGCAACATAATTTTGCGATAATGTACAAGAACAGAAAGAAATCCTATAGCTAGAGTCTAAGCCTGTAACTGTTCTACAATTTATGTACTCTAACATTCAAGGAAAGGAAAAAGAAGGGGAATAAAGAACACAGAGGTTCAGCTGAATTCATAATAGTGGGCAATTTCTCAATATAATTAAAACATTTTCTTAATATTAAATGAAAATTCTCATAGAAGCATAAGAATTCATACGTTAAGAACAGGATTGAATGAGGAATGACAATATCTGACTCATATCTGTTCTAGAATTGAGGAAAAGAACAACCTTTCCATTTTTTACTGTTTCCTAAAAAGCAGTAGCAAGCACAAACACAGCAGTCAATTAAGTTAAATGCAGAATTTCATCTGTGATTTAAAATAAAAGAACCAAAAATATTTAAAAGGGAAAATTATTTTCAAAACCAGCCGTTCCATTGACATTTGCGGTGAAAATGAAAACGGCTCAGTCTAGTTCGTTTTGAATTAGGTCACACTGACAAGGAGTCAGTGTAAATTTTGACATAAATTCTGAATTCACCGGTCATGTGAGCAGATAAAGGTGCTCAGAACAACTGAAATATTTGGGTTTAGTGGTGTTTCATTTTACACAAACCCAGATTAAGGTAGATTGAAACAAACAGCCTCCATTATATAATCGCGATGTGGTGTTTTTTGTGGCGATGGGATGTGCCGGCGCTGCGATCCCCGGGCGCGGGGGCTTTGCCGTGGGCCGGAGAGGGGCACGGGCGGGAGCCGCGCAGCCCCGGGTGCCGGCGGAGCCTCGGCCCGCCTGGGACAGCTCTGGTGCCAGCCGTGTCCAACAGTGCCATCCAGTGGCACCTGGCCCTGCTCACAGCCCCACAGCCATCCCGCTAAATCCCCTTTCCAAATAAAGTACGTGAGCGCTCTTCCCCCACAAAGGGAGCGCGCTGCCTTCGCGCTAAAGGTAACTACAGAGTCAGAGCAGCACATCTCGAGCTGCTGTAAAATCTGCTCCTTGTATCCGTGGGCAGATTTTAGCCGTACAAAGCAAGCAGCGCTCTTTTCTGCCTTTGTGGGCCGTGCAGGGGCAGGGGCAGAGGCAGGGGCAGGGGCAGGGGCAGGGGCAGGGGCAGTGCCCGTGTGGGGGACAGTACTGAGCTCCCTCTGAGAGTCTTCTCGAGGGTGCAGAACTGCACAGGGCTGGCACTACACCACGCCTTACCTGAAGTGAGCATTTCCCTCTGAAGCAAAACTCTGACGAATCTTAGCATCAATTGCCACTTACGGCTTCTGGTTTAATCCCGCCCCTTCTACTCTATGGCACTTCCTTTCAAGTTATAGCAACAACTGTACTCTGTGCTAAGGTAACGCTCTTGATCACTGCACTTAAAACTCTAATATTCATATGCAAATAAAGACCCCCCCAGACCAACATAAATCTATGCATTCTATATAAACCTACACAGAGTAAGGGATTGTCACAGTAATTCATTCACAAGAGCATTAAATACCCCTATTACTTAAAAAAATTATATGAAGATGCACAACAGAATTTGTGTATTTGATAATTCCCAGCCTTGCAGTTTCCTTATTTTGATGCAACCTGCCAAAGGTCTATAACTATTTAATTCCCATGCAATAACTGCTAAGAGATGCTCTTATTATTTTAATTGCTTTAAGTATAGGTAGACTAAACTACAGAAAGTTTAAATGACCTGCCTAAGATCATGTCACAAAGCACTGACACAGCAAAGGAACAGACCATGCAGAACTGACCTTTAGTTTTCAATCCAGGCTACTAGCACATAGTAAGGAGTGTAATCATCTTTTTTATTCTAAGCAAGAAAACACAACCCTGCTATTTTAAATGTAATCAAAGTCACAGGGTGTCTTTCAGGAAAAAAAGCTGCACATGGTTGAAGTTTCAAGACTGAGGCAACATCTGCTCAGGGAAACAATCACATCAAACTTTTGCCTAAAATGTCTGTCAAAGAAACAAAACTGTTTCCTATTTTATGGGACCAGATCCTTTGCAGGGCTTGAGCCAATGGTGAGCAGAATGCAGTTGCTTGTTCAGGCCCTGGCCCAGCAGGTCCTGCTGCAGGAGTTAGGCTTGTGAGCCGCACTTTGGAAATACACAAACATAGTTCCTTGCTTAAAGTTGTAACCACATTCAATCATCATCTTGGAAAGGAGCTTAATGATAAATGAACATGAATATTTTAGTGCCTTGTCTAGAGACAGTAGGGTATTTCAGAGCCCAGAAGCCAGTCGACAGACAGAACATGCTTTGGCAGACAAGCTCTCCTCACATCACATTCAGCCTCTCCATCCCCTACAGTGCAGAAGAAGGGATCTCAGCATCCATGAGGGAACGTTTTGTACATTCCACGTTCCTCACCTCAAACTCTGCTCTCCTTTCTTGGTCCCCAGTGCCCATGTGCCATCCCTGGCTGCCCTCCCCCAGGTGCCCAGCGGTTCCCCTCCGCAGGGCTGACCCACACTTGCCCCAGCACTGTGGCATTCTGCCAGCCTGAAGAGCAGGAGACTGGGAACCACACTGGGCTCCTCACCAGCCCAAAGCTCAGACATGTTTTGGTGACTTTGGGTGGGTTTTGCAGTACAGTAGGTAAGGAGATCATCCATGGTGGTCCGTGTATGTTTGCTTATAACCTTCAGATAACCGTGTACTTTAATCTGTTGGCTAATCTACCATTGCATTACATTTCTTGAGGATACTTTATACTTACAGGCAGCGGTTTGATGAGATCATGCACAATAAACCTGTCTGACCAAATCCAGGTTTTGGAACACAGCAGGAAAATTTGTTTTGGTTGATTGGTCTTTTTTTTTTTTTTTTTTTTTTTTTTTTGTATCTCAGAACTTATCAGGCTGTCCATAATAAACCATAAATTCTATAAAGTGGTAGCAGGTTTTTTGATTTACTGACAGTTGCTGGTTTGAGTTTTCACAAAAATATTTAGCTATAGGACAGTGTATTAGGCGTATTCTTAAAGGTAAATAATGGCAGCCAATAAAAGATCAGCCTATAAAGGGTCCCATCTTCTAGGAGTTTTCTGCAACGAGAATTACTACCAGCATAATCATGGCTCCCTGCACACTAATATTTCCTCTGATACAGTATGATCAATGTTGTGGAAAAACATTTATTATATTTCTTCTAGCTACTTAAAGGCATTACTGAATTATGAGCATCGCAAAACGAATCCACTGTGCATTTTTTCTTTATGTGACGTTTTTACAATCTTCATTTTCTGCTTTGCAGCCACTGAGCTATAGTGATCACAGTATGCACCCTCTTACAACTGACACAGGGGCCAGGAACTCCTTTCTGCTTTATTACATTTGAAATGCACTTCATATGACAACATTCATTCTCATTCCGCATTGGACCCTTATTTAAACAGAGAAGCCATTTTTACTGGACCTGTACTTAAAGGGAGAAGTTATGAAAGAAATTAAAATGAGGGAAGAGGGTTTAAACAGCTGTTTCAAATATGCTTAGTTAACAGAGATGACAAAGTTCTGACTCAAAAGGGACAAAAACAGACAAGGAGGTACTAATACCTTCTTTAAGCTGTTCTTAAAATGCTAATAATTGCAAAGATTACATGATTTTGAGACACAGTGCATCAATGAGGACATTTTAACTTCACTGAAATAAGAAAAAAATCAGTAAAGAAGGAATAAATGAAAGCTGAGTCAAGAGCAAGATTCAGCTGCATAGGATAAGAACTTGCAGTCCATCTAATGGCTAGCACTCACAGCAGTTGCAGGCTCATTAAAACCTTGTGGTAGGAAGTCAGTTAAAATAATATAGAAGGAATAGCAGGTTCATTGAAACTATATTTTCCTTTAGTAGAAGAAAATAGAATGTATCTCTTCAGAAAATATGCCTAATAATTCATATGTAAATGCATAATTCTCTATAGGGATGAAAGAATTATTCTCTCTTCCTGCCTTCGATTCAGTGAGTCATCCATATCAAAGTATAAATAGAAAGAGAGAGGGAGGCAAGAGAGAAATGTATAAGTTTGAGCACTTGAACTTGTGATTTATGGCCTAGAGCTACAGCCAACTTTATTACAAAAATGAGTTCACCTATTATAACCTTACCCCGGGCTCTCTGGAGATGGGAGGAGGTTGAGCAGCATTAGAATATCAAGGTATGTTCACAAACAATTCCAGTCTCATTTTCACTTCCCTTTCCTCTCTTGCCCTTAATGCACACGTATCATCTGTTGCCTCCTTTCCTGATCCTTGATGTAGGAACATCACGGTACTTCTCACTGTCTTCCTGTGGGAATTTGCCACGGCCTCATTTGTCATGAGCTCTGACTGAAAGGTTCCTTTCATATTTTTCTCTCCTCTTGTCTGAAGGGCAGTGCAATTCTGCGAGTGACCCCTTTGATAACCCTTGAAATGTGCTAATGTTGGTTTTCTGCACATTGCAGCTGGTGATGAACATTTGACCACACCACACAGCAATCCTGCAACACAGGTGGTCACAGGCTTTAACACAGGTTTTGATTCTGTGAAGCTGTTGCTCAATTTCCAGCAACTTTTAAAATAAATATAGATCTGTGCATGTTTCATGGAGGTTGCGTGTCCATTTGCATTAGTTCAGAGCTCCGTCTTTAAATTGTCTAGTGGTAATCCCACTTAACACAAACAAATACTCTCTAACTGGCATTAGAAACAGAATTTTGTTTCACAAATGCAGCCAAAATAGTAGAGCCCACGACAGATGCTTAGCAAGGGCACTCCTGGCTACAGCCTATCATACAGGAAACCTGAGGTCATCAACAGAGATGACATTTCTTCTAGTGCACGGAGATGCTGCAAGCATTCCTCTAAAGAGCTTTGCTGTCAGTCATGGCAAAACTTCCTGTGGCATGAATAGAAGTGACATAGAGGATCCTGCTGGCATCCCGGGGGGTCCCCAAATTCCGAAGGAGCTGTGTGTGCAATATGAAGTAATCAACATCACAGCTACAGGACATGGCCTCCTCAAGCGCCTTTGGTGGTTTCTCTCCAAAACAGTCATTATTTTGATGGTATACAAGAGACACAAGACTGGCTGTCAGCCAGGGTTTGAAGCATAAATAAGCCATGATCTCATTTGCCTACAGTCTTTACAGGCGACAGTAGCATGTATGAGTGACTGCTATATTTAGGGATGACAAGATGGGCATTATTAATAGCTTAATTGACATTAATGCAATTACCCATATTCTTATTACAGTTAGTAGAATTATACAGAAAGCACTGACTGAGGCCTCATTTTCCCTAGAGCTACCCAAGGATACGACATTTTCCACCACACCAAATCTAGTCTTTGACAGTAGATACTTAGCTATAGAGTCATTCCAGTAAATCATTATAAATGCATTATAATAAAGATGTTATGAGCTATTGGATATTAACCCCCAGCCTCTGAAGAGAGATAAATACACTGGTTGCAAGATTTCTGCTTTTGTTTTGCAAGGAAAAAGAGTTTTGCTTGCAACTAAAGAACTATAAAATATTATGCAGATAATTAAAAAACAGACTTTACCTTTTCTGGTCAGATTAAAGGTAAACACACCCTCAACATAATAAATAATATATTCATAGGATACGAAGAACCAAATCTTGGTCCATCACAATCAAGCTTTTATTTACAAATGTGTATTTGTGTGTGCACTTTTTGGAGACACAGCTATTGTATTTGTGTATGCAAATATCTCTCTTTAAACATCTGATAGCTGTACCTTAGCTCCAGGAACTTTGCTTACTTTAAAAATGTTGTTTGTTTGTTTGTTTGTTTGTTATTCTTGGTATCTCTCCAATACGGAAATGCGAGGCTCAGGGCTGCCAAGTACTAAACTTTTTACAGGAGTCATGAATCAAATCAGTTTCCAGCACAAAAGGAAATGGAGAAACAGAGGCATCCTGATCATACATTAATTATCCTGAAGTAGTACATAGGAGCATTTAGGCACCATGCTAGACACTGGATGACATAACAAAGCAAGAGTGCATTGCTTTCTCCACAAAGAAATTGCACTGCAATACAAGCAAGGTAAAAACAAAACACTAAAGAGTACATGTCAGGCATGACAAAAATCAACAAAATAATTATCACAGTAGAACACATTAAAACCCAAACTGGAATCACAAAATTAATTTTCAAACCAAACACGATATTCTTCCAACAAAATATGTTAAAGAGAATATCCATACGACTTCACGGTCTCCTGGGTTCAGTTTTTTTCTAATTCATTAAACCCAGTTGGTTGTGATTTTGTTTGATTAAGTCTAAAGTCCACTGTAATAAATCCTGCAATATGTAATTATTATTACATATACATATATGAGTTTCTATGTCTGTATTCGCGTGTATAATGTTGGTATGCAGATGTGTAGAGGAGGGCTTGCTTGTGTTCTCTTTTCTTATTACCTCCTGACAGAAACCTGTAGGGACATAGATTATAAACTTTTAAAAGTCATATATCATCGTGGTGCATTCCATTTTCAGTGAGTCTTTCTTGGAGGTGACGGAGAATAAATTCAGCTTGAACTAGTCCCTGAAAGAACTCTGTCTGTGGTATAACTGACTGCTCAGTTGGGGTAGTTTGTCAGCTTTCAGGCCAGGGTTCATGTGCCTTATCTGTCCTGGCTGTGCTCCTGATCACAGCTCACCCTCCCAGAGAGAACACCTCCCGTAATAAAGAATGAATTTAAAATGAAGCTTTAGCACCAACCAGGCACTTCTTATCTTGTAAAGTCTTAAGTCAGGTACTTCATTATGCTTCTGCTCTTCTAAAACAAATACAGATCTGCCATCTGGTGAAAACACTTCCTGGGAAGGTTTTATCTCTTTTAAAGTGGAAGTCGAGACAAGGCTATAGGATATAATTTACTGTTTTAATCGAATTCTCAGTTTGCAATATGCATTGAATATTTTTTGAGGATAACATTTAAGCGTTTGCAAAGTCCCTGTATTTTTTACAGAAAACATTTACTTTTGATTACCAAATCATTAATCATTGAGGCTTATCAGCTCTGAGGGTAAAATAATCGGGACAGTAGTGGATGTCTTGCCTATTGATCTCTCCAAAGCAAAGCTGGAGGCCTACAGAGAAGATCCCATGTCCCAGTAAAAGGTGTGAGACAATTTCAGGAGAGGTGAAATTATTATGTAGAAATAAACAGATGATCTAATGGCCTTTTTCAACCTTCAAGGCTAGCTAATTTAGATTTATAATATGCATGAAAGTTTTTAGAAAAAAAAAAAAGTTTGTGTTATTTACTTAATTGTTTCACATCATATAGCAAAGAAAAATAGGCAAAAGTAATGCTACTCATGTACTGTCTTAATTAGCTGAGATCTAACATTGAGAATCCCCATTCTCCTCTCAGAGTAGAGAATAGGAGCTTCTGCAGCATCTGTTATGGGGCAGTCTGAAATCCCCTACACTGACTGGTTTGTAAAGTGGATGTCTGAAGCTCAACTCATTGAATTCAAATCTAGCTTTGGAACATAATCTCTGGTATTAAAGGTGCAACATAGCTCAGAAGACATGGATACATTTCTTGGCTCTGCTTAAGATTTCCTATGCAATGGATAGTATATGGAAGTATTTTCATAAGTCACTTGATTTAAGACAACACGATTCCTCAGTCTTTGCCCAGATGATCTCTTAACTTTGCTTCACAGTCTCTTTTGGCAAACTACAGCAGCTAAAGAAATCACTACTCCAGAAATTGTTGAAAGAGCAACCCTGTCCCCCTGCCTCTGAGGCATGCATGGAGCCCATTAAAGAGGCACAGAGGGGTGGTGTGTAAATTTCCCAGCTGCTGAAATTCATTGCCTTATATATTAATATCTTTTTTAAAAAAAAAAGTTAATTAAAGTGAATACACCAGGCTGTGAACAATGGCAAATGAAGGCTTTGATTCACTATTCTACTTGGACTTGGCTGCAGAAGCAGAAGTTACTGCCCCTCTTTGGCAGTTACTCAGTTACTGCAGCTAAAATGGTGAAAGATGATCAGCCTATAATCCCATTCTGGTTTTCAGGCTATAATCTAATACTGATTTTCAGCCAGCCATGGAGCTGTCATTACCAAATATCTGTGCAGTGAGTGACCAAATATTCTAGATAAAAGTAAAAGCTGACAGAGGTAAAAAGAAAGAGAAGCCACAGAATGGGTATATTTTAAGACTAGCTTGATGGCACCTTATCCAGAAAAGAGAATGGAGGGAAATAATAGTCTTAAAACTTGTTGTCTCATCTAAGTATCAGCCACCAACAGCCAAAGACAAGCAAGTCCCAGGAAAGACATCTAATGGATTTCTGACAACAGCTGCATGGTAGGTAAGGTAGAGCATACCTACAAGCCAAAGCCAACAGTGAAGAGGTTATTGGACACTACCTGTAGATTTACTCAAAATTTTGTTTAAGAAGATCAAACCTTGCGGTTGTGGAAACCATTCTGACAAGCTCGGCTTTAAAGACAAGCTGGAAAAGAGCTTTTGATGACAGTAGCAGAAAAGGAAAAATAATAAGCTTTTTGTGATATTTCCCAGCTCGTAGGATAAAGGACAATTCCTGAGCATCCCCTTAGGAAACACATCCATACTTCTGAGAACTGTTCATGCTACCTATGCTGTGAATTTCTTGATTGGAGACTGTCCTACTATTACTTTTGTTATTAGTCTCAGTCTTGTTTGGGGCTTCTCAGACCTACTATAATAGGAATACTAGATTAATGTACTGCTTTGCATACTAAAGAATGAACTTTACTGTGTATTTTTATAGGACTTAAAAATTTTACACATGGCAAGTATCACCATCATGTATTGAATCAAAATTGTCCTTCTCGAAACAAGTTAAATGAGAAGTAGTGTGGAGAGGAAGGGGCTGCTTCTAACCACTGTTGATTACATCAGCTCCAGTTTTATCACTATTCCCTCTTTTGTTTCTTGGGCATGTCAAGGCATTGCTCACACCCAGCTCTTTGTGAAATGACACCCTGATGCTGTACCAGGCTTTTCCTGCAAACAATGTGACTTTCATACATGCTCCCTTTCAACTTCAAAAGTAAAATTTTTTGTAGTTATTAATGATCCATTCTTGTGACTATCCATGGGTGAAGGGCATTTGCCTCGCTCACATCTTTAATAGCAAGTAATTAATGAGGTGTTAGAAATTAACAACAATTAACAATGCCTGGGAACAACAGCAGAAGGTGTTTGATCCTCTTTAGATGAAGTTGAGAGAATTTGTTTCTCAGGCTTGTGCCTGCAAGGAGGGAGAGATGGAGGGGGATTTCTAATGCAATCCTCCTTCCTCTATATTACCTTGTTAAATTCACTACAGGGACTTGTCAAGTAGGAAAGAGAACAGGAGTTCACAGCCTTCAAGAAGACAAACCAGAACTTTCTAAGTGGGATCATAAGCTCAGACTTTTTGCAATAACTACATAATTTCTGTAATAAATATGAAAATCTGGTCTTTTATATGCAAAGTCTTTTATATTCATGGTGCCATCATGGTTGCAGAATGTCTGCCTGCCTTTTGAAAGGATGAAAATGGTCATGGAAGATGCTGTGCCACAGCTCAGGCAATGCAGTAAGAATGTTCTGGGAATATTCACTGCACCCTTGTTTTGTCCTTTTGGTCTTGCCCAGGCATAGACAAGATACCTGATCTAATGCAGTACAGGCAGTCCATTTCCTCTTATGTTATATGCAAATAAATCACTTCATTAAACAGGCTAAATAGTCATAAAAATATGCAAGATGGTCATAAGCACTCATAGGAAGAAGAACAGGACTATTCTCCTGAAAATTATATACTTATCATCTTCCACAGAAATGAAAAGATTAAAAAATTAATTTATGTTTTTCTCCAGCTGCTCATGCACCAACCAGTGCAGCAAACAGCAAAATAAAAATTTCAAGATAAGCAGTCAAGTCCCCACTCTAACTCCTCGTCATGATTTTACAGAAAAATCTGCTATAATTGAACTGAAGAACATAAGTGTATCTGTTTACTCTCTCTCTAAATTTGAACAAGCAGCTGTGGAAACAGCTAGGGCTGACCTTTTCCATTATTGGAAAGCAAAACAAGTACAGAAATTGTTCAGGAACCTCTCCAAAACACACAAAGTTTCTTCAGCTTTCTAGCTTGGAATCCTTCACTTTTAGCCTCTGGGATGTAATTTAAGGTGTTGCCCAATGCCCAAGAAAAATCCACAGCATACAGCAAGAAAACAGATAGAGGAAAACTTCTTTCACCTGAATAAATGAAATACAATAACATTTCAATCTCTTGATTTAAATATGAAATTAGGAGTGTCTCCTTTCTAAGAATGAAATTATACAGTAGAACTGAATGATAATGCTACATTACACTCTGCCTCTTGTCTTTGTCTGGATGAACAGAAAACACTTTGACAAATAATGTTGTTACTGTAAAATATCAATTTTTTTCTAGCATGAGTTCAATCAATGATCCCAATTTACAAGTTATTTGTGCATCATCCTTGAATTTCCACAACTCGATGTTACTACAGGCATTTCCACACTCAATGGGGAATTTTAGAAAGGATAAGAAGAAATAATATCTCTTTTTGCACAGGTTTAATGTTGGAGGTTTGAGACACTGGCTCCAGAAGTACTTTTTTTTTGTTCTCTTTCTGTTCTCTTTAGTGTGATGCAAAGACTAGAGTTGATAATTCCATTTTCATATGCAAATTCCATACTTAGGAAATTTAACAGTATGCACATCAACTGTTTTTCTCAGTATTATACTCACAATTTTATTTTTCAATCAGGCACTACCAGGTTCCACAATTTATTACCTATATTACTGAGATTTACAATGGAGAAACCTTAAAGTAACATTGCGAATACTGTGGCATGATAAAAGGCATGCATAGAATGCACATCCTGCAATACATGAAAAGATAATTAAAAAAAAAATAGTTTGTTTGTAGCACAAACTCAAGCAAAGTATGGTGGATGTTACTCCACCTTTTTCTCCATAGCCATATAATATGAAAAACACAAAATAAGAAGAATGTAACAGAATATAAAATTCAGAGACCAGGTTGGCAATTATAGGATTCTAATCTGTAAAGAATAAGATGGGGAAAGACTGGAGAATGTTTACAGAGATGGAGCAGATACAAGAAACTTCAGAGGCTTTCGTGTGAGGTTAAACCTCCACTTTTCAGGTCAACTGCTGTGTACAAATTTGTCATTCAGTGCATTGTGACCAAGTGATGGGAGCTCTATTTCATTTATATCTACAGAAAAGGGTCAAACACCCTTTATTTATATCTACAGAAAAGGGTCATACCCCCAAACCGATAGCAGACAGTTTCAGCTGAGCAAACCAGGTAGAGAAGGAATGCACTTCAACTGGTTTTAGCATCCCATTGGCTTTATCTGTGCTTCTAGGCATGACAGCATGCATGGTATTTATGGCTTAAAAGAATTTCCTCCTGTAAGTTTATTACCTTGTAAAAATCAGTGAGAAAATGACTTAGATATACCAAAACCAACTTACAACAGGGTGGATAGATTTTATTCTCACTTTGTACACCAGAAAACCTATTAGCATGTTGCTATTTAAAGGTTTCATTACTAGAGCTCTGCTGTGTTTCAGAAGAACCAAACTGCTTCAGCTCCCCAGGTCCAGCTACTGCTTTATTCTGCCTCCAAGATCATAAGCAGATGTCTGTGGAGGAATAAGAGGGGAGACATGCTTCCCTCTCTTATTTTCCAGCATCTTTCTATTTTTAGCCTGGTGACATTCTGAAGCAGAGGTCATTCTTACACATTTACAAACCATCAATGAACTCTCCACCCCCATTTTTAGCCACTGTAAACTGTAAATATCTACAAGCTGCTCTGTCAATGATTTCCAAAGACCTGTTATCCACGGTATAAAGGATCCTCCATCCTTTGATTTCTGCAAGAACATATGATTCTCTTTCCCTACTGACCTTAGAAAACACAGTTTTCTTAGTTGTATCACACAAAGCCTGAGTGTGCAATCCTCCTTCATGCAGCATTTCCACTGACTTCAAATAGTGCGGTTTTGGGAGCTGAGTTGATTACCCTGCATATGTCACCAAACCAGCACACTTCCCTGACAGCTTTTTTTTCTGCAGAAGACCAAGACTATGAAAGTGTTACAGTAAACTACATTATTAGGCTGAATAGAATCACAGAGTGATTAAAGAAAGACATTTAGGATCACAGTCCAACCTTTAGCCTGCATGATCAGGAGGAACCAGCACTACAGGACTAATGTTATAATCAACTGATGAACTTTTATGCAAAGTTGCGTGCATTGCTAGAGCACAAAAACCCATGTGGCGATCTAGATGTATAGGAGAAAAGATTACCTATAAGGAGAGTACATTAATTTAGACATACAAATTTGTGATTTTAGAAGTAAATGCAAACATTATAAATATGGACCTTGATTTTATAGAATCCCTTCCTCCTTTCCTTAATTTTAGAGAATCCAAAGCATTTATTTCCAGAGCAACTATTCCCAACCTCTTTTCCAGAACCCCTAGAGAAAATTACACTTCACTATAACATCTTGCCTTAAACTCTTAATGATGGGCAGAGCTCAGGTACAGATTATTCACAGTAAGGGTTCCAGCCCTACTTGCATAGTGAGGTTATACAGGTAGCAGGGTGTTCTCTAAGTGTCAAAATCAACAATAAATTATAAGGTAAGTTAAAAACTACTTGAAAGTTAAACCACCAAAAGAATGAAAAACAAATTTACAACAGGGAAAGAAAATATTTAAAAGGGCTTTTGCCCACTCTTCAGCACGTCATGCAGCGGCACAGTTTTCCTTTTTCTCACTTCAGTTGGAACTGTGTTCCAATCAAAGGATATTCTTTCCTTTCTAGAAAATTGAAGAAGTAAATGAAAAGCAAATGGACAAGTAAGTTCAAAACATGTTAATTCACTTCCTTCATTAACTAGTTAGCAAAATGTTATCCAAGTTTTGTTTATTGCCTTATCTCCCACTGAGAGCTACCTAAGATCCCTCAGTTAAATGTATTCTTACACAGCAGTGCAGTCCTTCCAGGTAAAATACTCTGTAGGAAGCAGGTAAATATAACATGATATGCTGGGTATCATACTGGAAATGGTGCAAAGCCATCTGTTAGTGAACCAGCTGATAGTATTGATGATGTCATTCACAATAAAAAAGAAATGAGAGGATTGTCAACAAAGTCATAAAATGAAATTATAGTCCCCCTATGTGAAGCAGAATCTAATTGCACACATTCCTTGTTTGTGTGTGCCCTCCCCATTGCAGCTGTTTGCCTACCTTCTCTTGCAGATGGTTCAAATCAGTTTGTCTCCTCCAAGGTCTCTTCTATTTCTGCTCACCCTACATCACCCCTTTTCATTCCAGCGTTTTATTTTAAGGATACCGAAACTATTGCACACTCTTCACACAAACAAAATGTGTTCTCAAAGCTTATATATGGCGCAAAAATTAGTTGTCATGAGCCAAATTTTGGGACAGAAGTACTACCTCACACCAAAGTCTTACACCTACTTGATAAGTGGGATAGGATAAGGTCAAGACTTGAGGACCAAAGCACTCTTATTGCAACATTCCTTCTCTTCCTCAATCCCAGTGCTCACAGATCTGGACACGTATTCAGGGATACACAGGACAGGAGCCCCAAATACATACAAACATGTAAACATGGACAGAGTCAGTCAATGCTTCAAGTGTAACTCACATGAATGTCACAAAAGGTTCACAAGTTCCATGAGAAGCGTAAAATAAGACTCTTCTGCTTTTTTTCCACAGAGATATTATCTGATGAAAGGTTTACACCAAATTAAATATCATATTTGGCATAATATTTTAACCAGCTATGATATGTCTCTGGGTTTCCTACTAAAAATTCTTTTTACTAATAGTTGGAAGATTTTAAACGAAAAAGAAAGAACCAACAAGAATTTAATGGGGAAAAAAGAGTAAGGTTTTTAAAATTTATGAGAAAAACTTGCAGTAGGTTGCAAATTACACATGAATTCCTCAAAAACACATTGGTCAAAAAGGAAGGCAAACCACCACCTTGCACTGATTTAAGCCTGTCAGTGTATCACCATCCCAACTGTTTCATTTATTAGGAGAGTTCTCAGTAATAACTTGTTTTAGGAATGCAATCCTGTATTATAAATATTGTCTGAACTCTTCTAAGAGGAATCTGTTTTACTGCCATTTCATGTCAGACTGGAACTGGACAGGTTTGTAAAATGTAAAGTTACTACACAGTAACTTCAAGCTGTACTAAGAAAAGATAAAACAATCACCAACTCAGTGGGTCTGACATTTTTATACACAAATTTAAGTTCACAAAGGAGGTAAATCCAAAGTAAAAATTTCTGTTGAACTTTTTTTATTACTGGAAAAACACCCCACCAAAATAATCACTACAAAACCCAATAATAATGTTAAGCAGATACATAAAATGAGATTAAAGGCCAGATTTTCAACCAGGTTGGGTCTCCAACTTATATTGATATCATTATGGTTCATCCAATTTACACTGAAATCTGGTGAAAAACTAGACCACATAGAGCTGTAGTATGGTAGGGCGCTTGGACACCATGTCTGATTTTACAGTCCTCTGCTTTTTGATCAGGAAATAATGTATCCATTATTAAAGATTTGAGTAAATATTAGACTTCAGAAATCCTAGCAGTGCATTCAGATGCATACCATAATCTCATACTAAGGCTGTTCTACCACTACTACTGACTTCTTCCTGTTTTAAGCAAGAGATTGTAACAGGAAAAAAACACCATTGCTCTTAAATATATTGCGTACAAACCACAAGATTAATATTTAAACTCTCAGTCATGATTCATATGCCAGATCAAAAAAGATTTTCACAACAATCAATAGCATTTTATTAACAATGAACAAAACACTGGCAGGGTCTGGAATTAGAAGCAAGTCCAAGCAAAGTTAACTTTTCAAAAAGGGTTGACAGAAAGGCATCTGTATGCCATCTATGTCATGGGTGTGAAGGAATTCTGGATTCTCTTGAATATTCCAAGCAGCAGAGGATGTTCTCAAGGAGGGAAGAATGCAGTGCATTCATACTCCATAAATGGGAGTTCTCCATGACTAAGGAACTGATTAGACAACAAAGAGAAGTGAGACAGCATCCTTGCACCTATCAAACAGGAAACACCAATTCAGTGTCACCCACCTGCCTCCCACTACCTAAGAGCAAAGCTGTTTACTGCAACTGTGATGTAGCCTTCCCTCTAAGTTACTTGCACAGCATGCTGCATAATGCTATGTGATTTGGATACTTCACAGAAAAGCAGGTGAGTGGAGGATCAGTCTATCTTGGGTAAGATAACTAGGGAAAATTGCATTTCCCAAACCTTATTTTTAAAAAGGAGAAAAAGAGGCAAGTCAAGTATCTCTCTTCAGTGTAATTTAAAACACTTTCTTATCACTAATATCAATTATAAATGCTTATTCTAATTTATGAACACCTGCTTGACATCAACAGGACTGACACACCCCTCCAATTACTTTTCTTATATGATGGCATATTTATTTCACTCTGATGAGATGAGGCTTTTCTAATTTCCTGTATAACCACCCCCAGCTCTCTGTGTATCTCCCATCAAATTGTGAACAGGCTTCACACATATTTTTAGATGTTTGAAAACGGCAGGAAGAGCTTTTTGATGTTTTAGAACATGTTCAGTCCCAGTGCCTCAATATTGTTTGCTTGCTAACTCCTCAAGCTTATGTCATCCATATGAATGGCCTTCAGGCTTTTGAGAAAGTTTACCATATCATTACCATCTGCCTAAACTGCTGCAGTCAGAGGTCTTTCCCTCTAGTGTCAATGCCACTTTGAAAACAAAGTTGCAGGATTCCTCCGTGGCTTGAAACATATTTGGAAGTCAATGCCTTATTTTCTGTGATTAGTCTGTAACAATGTCAAGTGTGAAATTTAAATTAATGAGTGCCTCACTTATTGAAATGACTTCAGCACTTTTGCTACTTTCATTGATTTCTATTTACTTTGGCAACCACAAATATGAGGAACGCAATTCTAGATGTGACTAAACGGACTAATAATATGCTAGAATAGATGCACCTCCTGATCGAACATTACACTTAAAAATTAACATAGTAGGATAAATCTATTATTTATAAAGCACTCTTCATTTCCTGCATTTCAGACAGTGTCACCTTTAAGTTATTTTCTTACCACTCTTTCCACACTAATGATTGGACTACACTAAAGCAGTAAATACGGTATCAACATTACCACTCCATATAATCAATTTGAATTTTAACTAATATATTCATCATCCAGTAAATACCATCACAGCAGCAGATAAAGCTGTTGCTAACCTTCAGAGCATTTTAGTCTCCTGGTGGAGGCCAATTTTAAGGAAGAAGCTGTATTTAATTCCTAAGAGGTGAAAAAAAATCTTTCATTCCCATCTGTCCTTCCCCATATGTCAAATTGTAACTTATTTTAAACTGAAAATCTTACAACTTTTGTATTTCTTGCTAACATCTGAAAGAGGGCCAATCAGTGGAAAAAGCTAAAAGGATAGTTATTTAGAAGAGAAAGACAAGGCTAGGATTCTCTGCCTATAGTTTGGTTTGGGCTTCTTTCAAACTAAAAAACTGAGAGGAAAAGAGAGGTGGAAAAGAGAAATGCAGCCTCCCCAAAGGCTGGTCAGGATGTTGGTAATGCAGCAGGCAGAGACAGTGTTGTGCTGACTGGAGCTCTGCCCATGCTCCATAAACATAGCATTACCCTTCTCTTCTCAAAAAAGTGTTTTTATACAGCACAGCCAAATCCACAGCTATTAAAGCTAAATTCTCCTGCCAAATAAAAAAATTAAATGTAACTAAGGATGGATCCTGACTTTCAAATAACAAAATAATCCTCAATGCAAATCCCTGTTCTGTGAAATGGATGTTACATGCAAATACGGATTTTTAAAAATCAAAAAAAGGTAAAAGAATATGGAGGCCTTGAACTTTGTAACTTTTGTTTTACAGTCAGATTCTGCAAAACCTTAGATTTCCCTAAGCACCTGTACTTGAACAGATGCAAAATCAGTTTTCCAGTCTCTCCAAATATTTGTCTACTAACTAAGAAACTCAGATAATGACCAGTGAAGCCACTTGCTCCTGTAGAATTACATGTGCAAATTCCCTGGGTGTGACTGGAAAATGAAGGGTGCAGCATCATGTATAATCTAGAAACTTCAACATAGATGTCTGCTGATCCTGGAGATCTGTGAATGCTTTCATGGTTGGAAGACTGTGCTAACAGACTGCTACTTGCTGCATTATAACTTTGAAGATAAAATTACCTCCTTTCTTTTGTTTCTATTTTGCAGGAAAACCTGCTGCCCCTGGAGACTTGCTCCTGGGATATCTCACCAGTAAATACAATAGTTGTGGAAATGGAAAGGTCTCAACCTTCATAATTTCTGTATCTCAGCTTCTCTTTTTTGCTTCATTAATTTCTGTTGATTTAGTAGACCAAAGCCTTCATTTTTGGAAAGGACCAAATCTGAAATATTTCCTACTTAAATTCCTGAATGAGACTCCTTCCTCCAGACCCTAGCTGTGATGCAAATCCCCCTGTAGTACTCTGGCACTCCACTCTACCAGAGTGCTGCAGGACAATACCATGGTATGAGGGTGTTTAACATAGTAAGTAGTTTTAAAAGCATCATTTTTAAGAGAAAAAAAGCTATTTATTACTTCAGAAAAAAAATTGTCTTTATAGCAAATTTATTGCACAGGAAAAATGACATGTTCTTATCAGAATAGATGACAGTTCTTTTCTGTTCAGAAAAGGGCTTCGAAGAGCAGATGACAGAGACAAAATCAGAATTTTTCTAGCAAGCATCTCATACATGCACATCTGCAAAATGTTCCTGCTTCCTTCTCTGCAACCACTACTACACATGAACGTTTCTCTTGAAATTAGAAAAGCACGTGAATCAATTCTGGCTTCATGGTTGCACCTTAGTCTGACTAAGCAATTACAGATGAACAGCAGAAGGCTCACAGATCCTTTTATTTACTCAAAGGTCCCCAAAGTTCCAAGGAAAATGTAAAACCTTTCTTGACGTTTGAATCCAGATTGGAATTTATTTCTTGGTTTTCTCTCACATATGAAAACATTCTGAGGCTCTACAGAAATTATGAATTAATATGCATCTACAATGGCCTTTTTAATGTCGAGAAGAGAAGGATGTGTCTAAGCATGTTAACAGGGCCATAGGCTTCTACACTAAAGCCAGTCACTGAATTTTGAGAAGTTTATACAAAAAGATGTGAAAACTGACAAAAAGCTTTTTAATGAGCTCATAAAGAATTCCAGAATCACCATTTGTGGACAATGTGACCAAACAAAAGTCAGATTCAAGTCTGATTTTTTAATTAATTTCAGTTTTAAAGCTAAGTCAACATTAGAAAAACAGTCAAAAGAACTCTTCAGAAGAGCTTGATTGAAAAAAGCAAGCAAAATCAACCATGTGCTGTCAGAAGCACAGTACACTTTAATGAAAACAGTGAGACAGAATTTCCAAAATTCGCTTCACCTGTTATGTTTGATATCGAAGCCAAGTATGTTGCTCAATAAACCATGCTGTCACCTCTACCCCTGCTGCTCTATCCTGGGGTCAACTTGGAGTTTTATGACAAGATTACAGTGAGATTATTGCATAATGACAAGAACATCTAGACAAGCAAGGGCTTTTCTGCTGAAGTGTGGAGAAACTCATCTAGCTGCATGCTCAAAGCACAGAGAAGAAATAAAGCAAGGACTGATGCAGGGGCAAAATTCAGCCTTTTACTCGTGTGCAGGTGTGCTTTACCTGTGGTGCTACAGCTATAGTGGGAGGAACCTGCAGTTCTTGGATAAAGCTCTCTTCTGAGTTCTGTGAATTATTCTGGCATGATGAAAACACAGCTAAACCAGAAGCCAAGGCTCTTTGGGGCATCTTGCTGGTGGTTTTAATGAGCTGTCCTGTAAATTCAGTGCATTAGCATCCCAGTGACCCAAGAACAGTCATCACTAAGCCCTTTCCGTGCTTTCTGACCCTGTCATAGTAAGCAGGAAATATACAAGAGTTTTGAGAGCACTATGGCAGATGGCACTGACATACAGACAATTGTCATTTTCTACCTTAGACCATCAAAATGCAAGAACCTGTAATTCCTAGAAATAGAACAGATACTGCAACTGCTCAAACTCCACCAGTATTTTTACTCCTTTCCCTTTGCTACTTTACAAATATATACATTGATTGCTGCATTAAAGAATTGTTTTGCCCCATACAATGCAGTGTTTTGCATATTTGCTGATGTTTCCCTAAAAGCACTGCGGGAATGAATCATTACTGAAACAATTTACTTTCAGTTAGTGCATGAATGCCTTCCCATGATGCTTTGATGCTTTGTTTGTCCTCCTATAAAAATTATTTATGACCCACGTGTGATCTTTTAAATCAGAATACTTATTCAGAAATCAAAGCTCCAGCATGTTAATGCAAGTAGAAGCCCTGACTAATTTTTCAAAGCCATGTTGAATATTCAAAAGCTAGGACTGAAGGAAAGGAGTTAACATTAATTAATATTTGAGCAGTAAAATAAAAGCAACAGTGAAGCTAATTTTGCAGGACAATTAATCATGAGTCTTGCTAATTACACATGGGATTTTGCAAATGATTTTTTTCTCAGGTAGCAGAGTAAAAATGATAATCCACTACCCATCAAAATCATTGGCTCCTCACCAATGTCCCCAGCAAGAGCAATTAGTGGGAACAGCAGAGCCCTAGTAATTGCATGTCAAGAGAAGAGAATGTTAGAATTTTAATTGCTCCAAATAAAGACCACTTGCTCACACACACACCTGACTGTCCAAAACTAGTCTGCAAGCTGGAGCAAGTGTGTAACCACTTTCACGTGTCTGCACAAAAATAACTCTGTGGGAGAAGCACTCTAAGCCACACACGCAGTTTCTGGAAGAAAAATATCAATATACACTTATATTCTGAACTGCAGTGTCATCACTTGACTATAAGAACTGGGAAAAAAATATATCACCCACTTGGGAAAAATGTGCATATTCTTTATATTTGCCAAATATTTATTGCCGACATTTTTTGAAGAACTTTAACTATCTTCAGGGTGCCAAGGGCTTCAAATTTACTGAATTTTAGGATCACCAATAAAATGTTTTTAACAAGACATCTCAAGAGGGCATAAAATAAAAAATTACCATATTCATGAGAGCAAGCCTGTAAGATTGCAATGCTATAAACTGGATGTCTATAATTTGCTTGTGGTTTTCTTAATTAAAAAAAAAAACAACCCAAACAACTAGTAATTAGGGACTCCAGTTCCATTTTTGTACTTTATCCCAATCAGTGACATGATACTATTACTTTTTTGTTTAATACACTTACACATGGATGCACACAATTGCAAATAATCAATAATATTTAAGTATGTGTCCAAGATCTAAATGAAGATGGATACATTTAAATATTGCTTTCTGGGAAATTATTACTTTACTTACTGGTCATGTGGTAACTTTTAAAATGTATACATTAAAAGGAACACCTGCTTTTTCTCTATATCTGTTTAAGATGTTTACCATCTACTCTCATTTTCAAATGAAATGACTGAATTGCCTTCCAAGTAATCTCCTATTGTCTTTTGCTCTCTCCTGCCACTTGGATGTGCACCATACAGAGGTACTAAACCACTTTCTGCTGCTAGCTTTGTTAAGCATTAAACCAAGAGCAGTAGCCTTAACTCGTCTAAATATATTCTTTGCATGTTCAAAATCACTGTACACTGTTTATTACACCGTGACTGCTTGGGAGAAAAAAAGCAGGTCAGGCAGAGTGCTGCTTCCTTTCCTGAATTACCAGCAGATCACAGGTGTTTATCAGCCTCCCGGAGGTGATTCAGGTAATAAACACCAGGATGGCAGTTTAAATGGTTAGAAGCTTTTCCATCAAATACAGTCCTTGCAGTCCTATCGTTTTGCATATATTGCTCACAAATGGCAAATTATTTATGCAGCCTCCTTAAGTGGTTCCTTATGGTTTTTACTTTATTTTTCCAAAGCAGGAACCTTTTGAAGATGTGTGTTCTCATGACAAGGCAAACTATCATTCCATCTGTAAGTCTGACTCATTTCTTAAAGCACACTGAAGGTATATAACGCCAGTGACCTTGTTTTGCCCTTCTGTTTAGCTCAAATATCTTTTCTAAGAAAGCACCAGTGTCATCACAGAAGTTACTATTCCGTGCTTGTACAGGAGATCAAGAACAAACTATGCAGCAGAAACTGGCTTTCCAATAAGTAAAGCTTTTTCAGAGATTTTCTTGTGAAAATTAAATGGCAACAGACATTGACTAAGATTGCTACATCAAAAAAAGGTTTTAGAAGGATTTGTTGTCAATTAAAATAGGATGAGTTTTAGGAAACAAAGTGTTTAAACGTAGTTTAATTTTGTCTAAGCTGATGGAGTCAAACTTAGGTAAATTTATGCTACTGCACCAAGTGACTGAGACACACCTCTAGCAATTGCCCTTACTTGTTAAGAAATGGAATTTGTTTCATGGTGCTGAAACACCAAGCCCATATTTAACATCTGAGCTTTGACATGAACCAATGCACTGGTATGCAGATCACCTGCTTCTTCCCTTCTTGACAAACAGCTCTGCAATAATCACTTTGAAATTCCCTATATGCAAAGTAGGTATCAGGGAAGGATTTATGGGTGTCCAACATAATTTAGCACCAGGAAAGAAAGAGGAAAAGCCAGGACAATGTGAAATTTCCAAGAACCACAATTACTGCACTTGTGGTGCAATTTCTCTGAATCACTTAAGATTCCATCAGTTATGTCCTCATCTCTTGAAATATTATGAATTTCCACAGAACACGTATGAAATTGAAGGAGCTAGGAAACACTCAGAATATCCAATATCAGTTTCTGGTAATTTTCTACAGTTTGACAGTCAACCTCAAACCCTAGACAACAGACTGTGGCTGCATCTTACATATCAGGTAAGTAATACGGTATTACTGTTTTGATCATGGTGGGTCAGAGTAAACAAGTATTGATCTTTCTATGTTTTTACAGTATGAGAATTAGCCACACCGAAAACAAGCAACTTGCTCAAGAAAATGCAGTAAATCTATAGCACAGCTAAAACCTGAATTTAGGTCTATCAAGCCCTAAAATCCTATCAATGTAACAACACACAGTTTATAATCAGTGCTTTTTACAGTTTAATGAAAAATAATTCAGAATATAATATTAGATATAATGAGGAATGTCAGGCATTGTGCTATCCAGTATGAAATTGAGATTGAACCCCACTCCTTTCCTGCTGTCTGTTAATGGCCTAGGATGTAAGCTCTCTGTCCATCTTCTCATGCCATTTCAGACTGTCACTAAGGTAAACCTGATCTTACCTCATGAGTCTTATAAACTTATAGGACTTTAACCAATATTTATGAACAAAATGCAGGATGGCAGAAAATGCCAGTAGATTAAACACAGACAAGAAAGATTTTCTGCAACTTCAGTTTCAGAATTCCAGACACTTCAGAGGACAAAATTTTTCAGAAAAAGGGAAAGTAGTTTTTACATTCCGGTTCTGTTTGAAAGGAATAGAAACAATGTCAAAATGAGCTCCATATCATGGGAATGCCCTACGTGCATTAAAAAGACTAGCTTGCCCAGGAAATTTGTCTTTTTAAAAATATTTTGAAATAAAAACAAGAAGAATTAATTTCATTTCAGTAAGTCATGTCTTAATCAAAGCCAATGAAAAAATAAGCTGAGGTGAAGTATATTTTTAGATCAAAAAAAGTAAGTTGGGTCACTGAAATGAAAAAACAATGAAATGAAAAGTCAAAAATCCAATCCCCATATAACCTCATTACTTCAAGATATTGATATCACAGTCTTACTACAGGTTTCACTCCATTGCATCAATCTTTCATCTTTGATAAAAACATAATACCTCAAAACACCTTGAACAAAGCAACTTGAACAATGGTACTGCACATGATATGCAAATTGCAGGTGGCTTAAAGAATATACATACAGTGCAGCTGGCTTTTATCTGCCAAACAGGTGCTAGATTTTGGAATCGCTGATTAGCCACAACTTTAATGACTTTTCAATGGGAGGTGAAATGGGGGCCTGGGGAGTCTTCCATTCATGCTTGTCTAGCTATTTTGATTTGGTTTTGTCTTTACTAAAAAAAATTCAAAAAAGCATAATAAATTAGCACATCACAACACTCTTCCTCAGAATATCCTACTCTGTTTCAAACATTGGCAGTTAATAAATACCAAAGTAATGTGTTTAGATACTGGAGAAAAACAGAGGTGGTGATGTGGCAGAAGATATTCTAAACCTTGCAGTCTGAAGGACTAAGATATATAAGTGCTGTACATCAAAGTACTCTGAATTTCTAGCTAAGAGTCTGGTCCCACATGTTCAAATACACAAGAAGACAGCACTAAAGCATCGAGAGCATGAGGTTCTCTCCCTTGGCTTTGGAACAGTATGATGTAGTCTAGTCCCTGCACCTGCCCACAGGTTAATTTGGCTCTTCTAACAGCTGTACCCTGTAAACTCTCCAACATATTATAGTGCCATGTTTTTAAACACTTCAGGGTGGGATGGTTTCTGGGCTTTTTTCCTGCCTGCTTACACAGAATTGGCATGATTAGTGCATGAAACACTAGCACTTCCTCCATCCCTACTGACATTCATTACCCTGTCCTGTTATGAACTCTGGGTGTTTAAAGATTCTGACCCACAAAACAGACAGGTCACAATTAAAGGCACATCAATATAAACTAAAAATTAATATTTGGTTTGAATGTTAACAGTAAGGTACAATCTAAAAGTAGACACTTAGTAACTCAGAGCTGAACTATGACCTTCCTTTTTCAAGGGATGCAGCATATAGAAATGAGTCCTATCAAAACCAACAGCCAGAAAGGACTATCAGAGTAGTAATCTAAACTGAATTAAACACCTGGACAGATATTACAGAGCAGGATCATTAGCTAAATGATTAGACAAAGCTCTTGGGCAGCTCACTTATCCTCTGAGTTATAAAGAATCGTAAAAATAGTGCCCTACTGAGCACAATGCAAGAAGACAACACTGTCTTTTAGAGCAGGAAGAAGGCTCTGACTGGAAAAGAAACTTGCCTAAGGTTAATACAATTGTCTGGTTTCAGGTACTTTACACTTCTTCTCCAATATATCACTGCACACTTGCACAAAATGCCAACACATTAGCACAGTAATTCTGCCTACTCATTAATTATGCCATCAGTCACCCATCCTAAACATGCTGGAGCTGAAAAGAAACTGCAAGATGCATTTTCTTTTTCCAAAAGCTCTTTACCTTGGCACTGAGTCTGTTTTAAGTTTCCATACACGTTCCTCCTCTCCTACAGACTTTGACCTATTTAGCCTGTTATTTGGCACTCTTTCAAAAACAGAAATCTAAAAATTGTACAGTTTAGGAGAAAAGAGCGACAGGGAAATAATCAACAGGATGTTGATATGAGATCCAGAAGTTCCTTCCCACCAGACAGATCAATGAACAATTATCTACAAAGCATAAGGCTAGGCAGCAGAGTTCAACACTGCGCAAAATTATTTACTTCTCCTGTGATTTAAAAAACTATTCTCCTTGCCCTTCAGTGAGAAATATTTGTATGGAGGGGTCCTGAAAGCTGAAAATTCATTAGATGAACTAGGAACAAGCTAATAAAGCAAGCTCCCAGTAACACTGATAACTTGGGTGCTCCTCTATAGAGAGAACCCCTTCATATGACTATGTCCTATCTGCTATTCATCACAGCAAATATTGGTGCAGAAAGAATCATCCAGAAGCCCCTTCTCATTAGGCAATAAATACTGCTTGCCTTTTGCAGGAGTAAGGGGCAACTATGTGAAGAGCTTGCAAAGTCTGGACCCAGGCTGCAAGATGCCCACTCACATACTCTATATGATGACAATTTCAACCCCAGCACAAATCTCCAAAAATTTTGTGGCCCAATTGTTTTGGTGTCCTCATGCTCTGAGTTACACTACTTCCAGCCTCTACTGCTGTTTCAAAAGCATTACAGCTGAGACAACATGGACAGCCAAATTAAGAGAGAGGCTACTAGAAGCTGCTTGCATTGTACAAGCAGGAGTTATTTTCAGAGTTGCCATCTGGGCCAGGGATGAAGCAATGATGTTTTTTTATTTAGCCACCAACACATGGGTGCACGCTTTCAATAATCTGCTCCAAAGCCGTGATTTCTAAGATCTACTATACCCAGGTGTCTCAGCAGGGACCCAGATGCAACTAAGACTGGCATCAGATGAGATTTAAATAGCAAAAGGAAGCCTAAAACAGTGAAGCCAAAGACTGGTGTAAGAAGCATGATAGCTGTGAGCTGTGGCTGAGAAGGGATATGGCATATGACTCTCCTTAGGAATGAATTCCAGAATACGAAGCCCATCTGAGAGAAGCCTGTTTCCTTTGCCCTCAGCACACATATGAGTGTACATGAGTCACAAACCAGGGAGGACATTTCTGGACATCTCTGTCTAAGCAAAGAGAAGACAGCTAGATGTATCCCTAGGGACAATACTATTTAAACATACACAGAATAACAGAATATTCTGAGTTGGAAGAGACCCAGGCTGCTCCCTTTGCCAGCAGTCTCTCTCTGTGAAGAGAGCAAGAAATTTTCTGATGTTTGACAAACTTTTACCCTTGAATTTTTTTAAAAAGAATTGTATCAGCAGCAAATTACTTTCTTCTAGATATTATTGTAAGACTTTGCAGTTTCCTCTTGTTCTCTTCCCACTCTGAATTGCTCTGTGGCAAACTGGGAGATTTCAGTACTGTTACTTTCTTTCCTAGGAATGACACTTGTTTCTGATGTGGAGCCAGTGTCAATTCATCATACAAACCCATGAAACTGTCCCCCATATGTGGAATTAGCAGCCCCCTTCTCATCTGGAGAGCAAAGTAATCCCTCTAACAGGCTACAGTGATGCCAGGCAGATCGGAATGACACAGCATTCAAAGAGTTCAAAGGCACCAGCCTTCAACACCTGTGCCATGCACACAATGTGTTGGACAGCATTCAGCCTGAGCCTGGTGTCAGTGCCAGTTGCACAAGCATGGCATCTGCTCTGAATGCTCCTGCCAGCATGCTTGACCAGGAGCCAACACCTTTTTCCAGAAAAGGTGTTAACTCATGGGTTCATACTCACTTCTCAGAAACAAAGAGTAGACAGAGAAGAAAAATGATTTACAAAGTAGATCTAGCAAGAGGACTGTCTCTCAGTTTTGCTTGCCTACATAATGGAGAAAGCCTCTGCCAAAGTGCTATAGTTCTGTGTGCATACTCTGTTAGAAAGAGAGATAATTTAGTCTTCATCTGTGTAAAGGTGACTGGAGATAATGGAGCAGGTTGTAATAAATTTCTTTCTTTAATTAATGCCTCTGAATCTCAGAAAGGGGAAGTCTGCTTTGTAATTAGGTATGTGTTAAGCTTTATTCCACATCAGTCAAGCTCTCTACTGCAAAGTAGCATATCCCATTCTAGTCTTGGAAAGAACAGAGTTCACTTTGTACAAATATACCTGCATCTAATGAACATCATTTATTACCAAGACTGGGATGCAGGTCCAACCATACTTCCTAACACATAACTTTTCACAAAGTGTCCAAAATTAAACTAGTGTTGTGGCTGATCTAATGCCAACCATAACACCAAAACAGATGGACAGTGCAATATTTTAATGCTTGGAATGCAAGGCTGTCCAGTTTTCCCAGGACTGATTAAACAGGAGGTTTGTCAGAATTGCATCAGAGTTGCAGAATTGACAGAAGTGAATGTACTCAAGAAAAAAGGCCATTCTCTGTAGACATGAACAAAAAGAAACAGCAGCACAAGTGCTTCAACACATCCACAGAGCTTCCTCAATCTTGCTTTTTTCTTTTTTCTACATTTCTTCTACTACTCTTCACTACCATCCTTACAACAGGCTTACTTTGCTTTCCACCACTAATGCAAGACCATCATTCTCCTAACTAAAGTCTATCCGTTTTGAGATAGCTCATATTTAATCCTCTAAACCCAAAATATCTCTATAATAAACCAAAGACACAGAAAGCTGAATTTAACCTAGACTAGCTCTGCCTTCTAACATAGACCTTCACAAGTCTACTCTCTGAAGTTCTTTTCTCACAGTGACAGTAGCATTTTGTGTTTTTTCCCTATAGCATCCATGGTGCTACTCAAGACATGATCAGATTAACTGACAAACATGGAACCTCTTCTAACTCCCTTGTTTTGGGCTTTGGAGGTAATTTTTAAATTACAGGAATAGGTCAGTCTGATTATTAAAAAAATAAAACTTAAATCCTGAGATAATGGTCTACTGCCCTTATCAAATAAGGCCTAACTCCACCATTTGGTAATAGATTGCATGTGTAAGTGCTAAGTATAATTTGCTATTAATAATTTATTATTATTATTTATGTTATTTAATAACAGCATACACGTGTCCAGGAAAGAGGCAGCATACCCCACCATTTTCTTAAGTGAACAAGTTCCTTCCTCTGCATAAGTATTTTGGCCCAGAGGTATATTATGTCAGATGAACTGTCCAGTCCATCTCCACTTTTTGCACAGGAAGGAAGCTTCCAGATAAAGGAAAGAACAGTCTTAAAAATGAGATACACAATGGTGGAGACCATAATGGCATCTAAAAGCATTTCCAGTAACACAGAAAAATCTTTATCGCTTTCTGCATGCTTCTTAATTATGTTAATCATGATGAACTTTAATATTATTACCCACTAATAATCTTAAATTGATATCAAGGTAGATGCATTATATATTACTATATGATTTCCACGCTTGTCTGCATGAAGGACAAATGGGGTGAATTTTTTTCATTATGTCTTCTATTATATTTTCTTCCTACACCCTGGGTAAAGTCAATCATGTATTGCCACAAAAAGAAATCCATAACTCATACTGTTTTGAGGTCAGCTTTTCCTATTTTGAGAATGGACAGGTTCACAACTAGAGATGCAAGACTGTTATGTAGCCGTGGTAAAAGGATAGCATGGTCAGAGATTTGCACAAGTAAATAAGAAAAATCACAAATTAACTGTATAGGAAGGAATTTGAAAATGAAGATTAATTTATCATCCATTGCCAGACAGCAGTTTATATTGGAGTGTTGGAGAAGAAAGTTAACTCATTAAAAGGATGATGCCAATAAAAATGCTTAGTACTCTTTATATAAAATGTATTTATATTTGTCATTACCAGAGAGGATTGACTGAAAGTCACCCAAACGTAGAACGTCTAGGAAATCCTTTGAGAACAAAAAATACTGAGAAAATAGCATTGCCAGGGTGGGAAAATGGGCCCCTGTAATGCCTTGATAAAGAGATAAAGTAAATGATGTGTTAAGGTGCTTCAAAAATAAATAAAGAAAAATACTGGCTACAATGGGGTATTTTGCCATTGGATTTCAAGATTTGGTGTAGGACATGCCTCACTAAAGATCAAAGAAATTACCTCTGCATTAGACAGCCAATGTGTACATAGATGCCTACTGGCCAGTTTAGCTCTAAAACTTGAATGTTGTGCTGTGGACAGCTAAATCCAGCTTTTCACAAAGTCCTAAACAGCCAGGCAGCCCCAGGCCAGCAAGGCAGTCTGAAACTATTCCCATTATTGCTCTCATGTCCCCGCCTGATTTTTGCTTCTTCACAACTTCTTAATTCATCATAGCTGTCACAAGTTCCTCCTGTAAAAGACCCTCAGTGAATGCCCACGCTCTCTGTCTTTGCTCAGACAGTGTGACAAAGGCTCAGGAAACAGTACAGACTGAGGGGAGGCACTGGGACATAAATGCTGAGCTACGCCCAGCAGGCAGGGATGGGAACCAGAGTGCACCAGAATGCCTGACTGAGGCTATGAGACGCAGGACATCACCTCTTCTCTGCTTGTCCCCATCCTTTTGGTCTCAGTACAGCAGGGATAGATGAGACTCCTTACTTCCCTCATAAAAATGTGTGAGAGCACCCAGAGGAGTCAGGGCTTGGCATCCTAGGAACGGACACACAGAGCACCTCTATTTTTGAAAGGCACAGCCCTGGCAAATGGCACAGTCCCAAGAACCCCTACAGAACCTTTTCTCAGCAATAACTAGGCCAGAAAAGATCTGTCTTCCTCCTCTGTCCATTGTATGGTCAGGGCAGAGAAACATAGATCTTCTCCAGAAAACTAGAAAAGAAAACTAGACCCTGACTATCAGGGTCACGGTAATGAAAGAATCAATCATGGAAAAGCCTGTGGGCATTTTAGCATGCAATAAGAGGTCTTAAGACAGTATTAAGCCAGATTGTTGCGCTGGCAGAGCTTTCTCAGAGAGAACAGCATCCTCTCTCAGTTTCCCTGGCACAGACATTCTCCAGGCATTAACTGTGGGCACCCATCCACCAGGGACCACCAGCTAGAAGGCAGCCTTGAGTACCACTGCAGATCTGCCCTTCTAGATATACATCTGTGACAGCTGCTAATACCAAACCTTCATCAATAGAAAATAAAATGTTAAGGAAGACTGGAGAATGAAGACTTCTAAAGAATTCTGCAAGAGTTGGGGTTTTTTTACTTTTCTCAAATCCAAAAGGCAACTGTTTAATTTATCAAGAGATTTCCACTTGTAACCCATACAAAGAACTGACAGTGTTTTACACTCACTCATCCCTTTGTTTTCTCTTAAGTTTGGGCTACTGTCCTATGGGAAAGCCTTTAATTTTTCCACTCTCAGTATGCCTTAACTGAAGCCTCAGAAAAGGGCATTTAGCAGTCTTACACCTGACTAAAGAGAGTGGAGAGAGGAAGCAGCTACAAGAAGGTGGAGACTTCTCAGCCAAGCCCCAGAGACTCATCCTGAGGAGGAAGTAGCTAGAACTTCAAAGGGAACTCAGCCAAATAAAGTCCCTGGCATAGAGCAAGGGAATTGGAAATCCTCTTGATTCCACTGGAAATACCACAATTAAAGGATGGAACAGGTCTTTGCAACACTCCCATGAGTTCAGGCAATACCACACCCAGTGTGTCATGGCAGGAAATTGATAACAGCAAATTGGTAAAAGTGCCTGCCCACATCAGAGATAGTGGATTCCCTGAGGAACTAGCATTAAATCATAGGATAAATCATGACACCAGAATTTCTAACCCTAGATAGAAGGGTAGATGAAACCCTCATAAGAGGGTTTTACCATCACAGGACTATGAGCAAAGTGTCACTGTGTGTGACAAATGTGTGGTTTGAGGTTTGTGGAAGTCAATCTCAGGTTATACCAACCAATTTTAATTGTTACTAGTACACACACCTACCCCTTATAGGCCAAATCAACCATGCCAGCCAGTAGCTCTGGAGATACACTAAAGGTTACTGCTACCACAGCTGCACAATTTAGAGATCAAACCTATTTCCATGCTTGAAGCCATTCAAAAGGAGCCTCTCGCATAAAATACACAGCCATAGCTAATGACATGTTGTATATAATAAGTAATGTCTAGCCCTCCAGGGGGTAATTGATACATTTAGTAGATATTTAACACACAATTTAGATCTTTTTCCAGATTTCTCAAGACAAATTTTTGGGGGGTGGAGGGGGTGGGGGGGCAGCTGTTGCCAGGATAGATAAAACTTTCTGTTAAAAAAAAAAAAAAGTCCAAAACAATCAAACAAAAACATTAAAAAAAATCATGGCAATCAAGAAATCTGCATACACTTGGCCAATTTACTAAAGAAGTTTAGGGCTGATTGCCTCTCCAAAATATGGACATTTTTACGAGATCCTTAACAGAAGAAATTGGTCTTTGTAACCAGTCCTTTTTTTTCTCATCAAGACAAAGGATGTAGTAATTTGTGCTGTAACTAACAGCATAAATATACTAATGCCAGAGGTCTGATTGGCTGTATTTCTGACAAACAAATCAAAATTAAAATATAACAGCAGCACCAGGAAGGACAAGGAAAGGAAAATTCCACTTAAGACAACGGGGCTGATTCTTACTTGACTTAATAGCAATGTTGATCAAGAGTAATTGATGCTGAATTCAGAAAAGTTACTTGGGGGGAGAGAAGGGGATGGAAAAGGAGAGAGAATAGCAGTTTTCAGAATTACAGGCCATAAAAATATCCAGAGCCAAGAAAGAATTCCTTACTGATTTTCTATTACAATCACATTTGGGAAACAATTTCATTTCTTTCCATGAGACCTTTGCATTTCCAAAGCTTCTTAAAGACAAAATATTTGGTCGAGTATGTTACGTTTGCAACAATTAGCAGAGCAGCCAGTTAGAAAGAGCTGTTGCAATGAACCGTATCCATTGCAAAAAGGGACACGATAAGGAGAGGAACAAAACTGATCTGCCTCATTCCTGTTCCAAAACAGAGGTCACAGTGCTGATCAAATTTTGGGCTGGGTTCATTTTAATCAGCCTGTGGGAATTCATTACACAGACTGTAAGACACAGTTTTGAGAATTTAGCTCTCCTTCTCTAGGCCTCCATCTCCTGAGAATCCTACCCTCAGTTTCAACCTCTTCAGCATTCTCTCTGAGCATAGCTGTCTCTGTGGGTCATGGAAAGTTTAAATACAATGCTCGCCAAAGACTACTGGCAACTTGAGACTTTCTGTGAGGATTTCACACACACATTTGTAGAGCTCATCAAGCTCCAAGAGCCATCCCTTGGCTATACTGCACTCACAGCTCACAGTCCTGGTCTGCATTAGCACATCTAAAGTACAAAAATGCTCTTCCTGTCCCAAACCCTGCACTTCGTTGGAGAGGCTATTGGTGCTGTGTCTGCATTGCTCTATCACTGAATCATGAAGGGTACAGGGTTATCTGTAACCACAGCAGAATCTCAACCCTTTTGTACTTGTGTTACTGCTGCTTTTCTCTATCCAGTGCTCTCCCCACCGCTCAGCATCACATATTTTTAACGTCTGCACTGATAATGTTGCTCTGACTGCACAAAGGACTGGCAGCTTTTCAGTTACCATAATAGTGGCTGTTACATAAACAGTTTTCTCAACTCCTTTTTGTTTGACGCTTCTGTGACAATGTTTATAGTTCACAGTTTGACAGTGTTTTTCAGAACTCAAAGATTTCCATTGTATTTGTCTAATACTGGCATCAAATGCCATCTCAATCTCATCTATCATTTTTATGCAAGGTTTTTTTCCTCAGAATTATTAAAACCAGTCATGAGCTCTTCAGGAAGGGCAGACTCATCTAAGCAAGCAGCAGGTCATTTGCATACTAACAGCATGCTAACAGCTTCCACAGTGGAAGCAAACCAATATCACAAAATGGTGTGCTAAGCCCAAAATGTGAACTGGACCACAAACAACAGCTGACATAACCACCCAAAACCAAAATGAAAATAGTCACCACCAGACCTTCATCTGGGTACTAAAAACATCCTTGTATCTGGGTTCTAGTGGACGATTATTTAAATGTAACAACAGGGTAATGTTCTTTTTCAGTCACCTATGTGACAAGATCACAAAAATGATACAGCATTAAAGATTTTTCTCTTTATCCCAGGAAAGTTACACAGCCTTCCTTAGAAAAAAAGATGGGTAGGTAGGGAAAGAAGCCTGTGCTTGAAATGAAGGAAGATAGGAATGCAGCATTCTCCATTCTTCCTTGTAAATTAATTTTATTGTATCTAAATCAAAATGTCAGCATATTTCCAGCTACTTTTATATACTGTATACTATGCAGCTGTGATTTCATGTTGCATTTCAAAAATACATTTCCACATAGTGTATTTCTAAATAGCAGAAAGTGTCACAATACTTTTACCTGAACACACAGACAATACTTATGGCCTAATATCTTTCTGAACCCTTCCAGTATACAAATTGCTGTACCAATAGTGAAATTCCCCTGGCTTTTGTCCATAACAGCAAGCATTAATAGAAATTACAGAAAAAGATCCAAGAAAGCCTGAAATGCTCACTGGGTTATGGATGATTTCTTCCTTCTCATCAAATAGATATGTCCAAGAATATGAAAATAACCTTCTTTTTTATATATCCTATTTATATAAGTGTTACATTTTAAAACAGCTCTTGCATGCTGCATTGTTACTGCTGTTTTTTTTAGACAGGTCTTTGAGGACTTGATCTCTTGTGCCCATGAATTTCCAAGAGTCATCTATGCATTATCATAAGCAGGAGCTCACACATGCAAATGGCATTTTTTGAAAGAAGTGATATGAGACTTCATTTGCATCGTATTTTAAAAGCCCACATAATCTTTTTTCTCGATAGTTACAACAGGCCAAATACCACAAGAACAAACAATTATATTAATTTTGGAGTGTAAAGAATGCAAACGGTGTATAGACATGCAATTTTAGGCATATGAAGGCTCTTTATATCTGAAATTCGGCAGCTTTGAATATACTTCCACAGTATTTTTATTATTGGTATATCAGAGAATGTTGATCTATGTGACTGACAGCTGACTACATTTATATTTACACTACAGAATGTAGCAGGTTTGTGTAATTATGATATCACATCACATACCAATCCTTTTTGAAGTACTATGATATGTATTTTCATGGCCACATAACAGATTTGCATTTAATGCTTCTAAATTAGGCATTCTAAATTAGGTATGAGGTTTTTCTTTAAAGTGTTTGAAGGCTGTTGGACACTGAAGGTGCTTTAAAACCCAATCTCACCCTTCCATGGAGTGACACATCAATGCAGGGCATGATGATGTTCCACTGGCTCCAGAGGAACCATTTGGAGAACAAAGTCAAATGTGATGGGTGAAGTACTAAAGGAGCTGATACAGTACCTACTTTAAAACCTCCAGGGAAGTAAAAGACTGTGGCATTTGAACTCAAAGGTATTTAAGCACCCAGCTGACTTTGTGTTTAAAAAATACATGTAAGTAATACCTATCTAACTGAGAAAATGGACCTTACTAATTGTGGCAAATTCTGAAACAAGCACTACCTGCAGATCAACATGCACCATTATATCTGAAAGCAGAAAAATGCTCTCCATCCCAAACTCATGGCCTAGTCCTGTAAAACTGTGTTTCTGTAACATCTCAGTATAAAATGGGCAGCATTAAAGTTCTGTAGTCTGTTTCAAAGATTCTTGATTTTACCTGTGCCAAAGGTAACATTTCTAGAAGTCAAAAGATGTGACAGAGATATCCAATGTAAGGTTTATATTAAGCAATGGCTAAATAAAGTTTATTAAAGCTACCCCTCATATTCCAAAAGAATGCCACTGCATTATGTAGCTACCTTAATGTTCATCCTGTTACATCTCTGGTTGCCATGGCAATATCCTCCTAGGTATTTGTAAGGTCACAAAAAGAAGAGCTAACCCTCTTACTCCCAGAATAACTAATGCAGCTCAGTTACTGGCTTGATGTAAATAGTCTCAGGTGACAGCAAACTGTACATATAGTCAATTACAACTGCTCAAAGGAAATGATTTGTTGTAAGAGCCTCTGTTCAACCTCGGTGACATCAATGTTTCTATGGCAACAGTTGCCTCTTGCACTGCTTAGAATTGAGTATTGATCAAACTAGGGCCAGCACTATTTCAGAGACTTGCTACTTTTCTGTGTGGCAATTTACAATAGGAACTCATAACATCACTGTATATTTCAAGCCCCAAGGAACCAATTTAGCAGACAGTTACAGTAGAATATTAGCAGAGGTCAATAATGGAAGTCTGATTATGGTCCTGGAACAATTATTCAAAGCTTTTGTTGTCTGCCCTTTCATCACTCCACCAGCTATTAAAATCTTCAAATAATAATATTCATCCCCAAAGAAAGTGCTGAATTCATTCATCTTCTATTTTAAACTTTATTTTTCATTGTTATGTTATCTATCAATAAAATTATTCAGCTATATTAGCCACGCTCTGACCTCTCAGAAGTAAATAACTATTGATCAAGGAGTGGAGCTCTGATGGCATAGTACAGGGTTTCCATTAATGGTCTCATTGGCCCAGCGGATAAGGTGATTGTGGCAGGAGAGCAGACAAACAGCACAGGGCCATTCCCAATGGAGAGCAGGAAGGCACACATGGCCTGTGCAGGGGGATGGGGCTGCTCTCCCAGGTCTGGCAGCAGCAAAATGGAAAAGCCTCTGTAAAATGTGTGTGTTTCAGAAATGGCACTGAGGCATTTACACCTCTCACACACAGTCCCTACATTTGGACACTCTCACATTTCAGAGGGAATAAGGAAAGTTTTCATGCTTTCCTTTATGAAAACAGATACAGCATGGGGGTCTCTTGTGTGTTGAATGGCAAAAATGGCCAGTCTCAAGACTAATTATGAATTTGTGGTGAGTAATAATGCTGACAATGTCAAGAGAATGATGTTAATCTAAGAATGTTTCTTCTTCATTGATTGTGAAGGGTTGCAGACTGAAGAGATTGCTTGCTTCTTGATTTTAAAAACATCACACACATCAGCCTGTGATTTGTCCCTCCTTTCGCTCCTACAGTAATTTTCCTTTATGCTTGAAATAGGAAAATGAAAGAAAAGTCTTTGCATTGTTTGCAACATAAAGCAATTTACTGTATTTGATTTGTCTAACTGTAACTGTATTTGATTTGTCTAACTGTATCACTTCATGGGTAGTCACAGAATTAGCCTATCTCAACACGATGCACTTCAAAAAATACTTTCCTATACTTCCTAGCTATTTGCAGAATGAGGTATTTATGGAAAGCTAAGTTTGTCTCTTGCTCTTCCACCTATTTTAGTAGGTCAACCCAGAAATTTTTGTTCAGGCCCGCTTCTATGTAAATTGTGCTTCAGCTGCACATACATTTTCATTCAAATCAATAGGAGTCAGATATATCAAAGGAGGAAATTATTCCCTCATTGAGTCTTCTTCTCCAAAGTAGATTTATGTAACTCCCACACAGAGATAATGTAGTTAATTACATCCTTCTTTGAGTGTATCAGTAGGAAAGTGGGATTTAACTATCAGTGATGTTAAGCAGACAAATTCACCAGGAATTGAGAAAATTCCTGTACTCACCTCCAAAAAAGAGAGAGAGAAACTTCCAAGCTCAGCAAGACCTAAATGAAAAAGCTAGAGGGAATGAAGAGAAAATGAACAATCATTTCTGAGGATAGTAAGATTCTGAGTTTGTCACTATTCTCATTTAACTTCTTTGTCATTGTCTCCCCAAAGAGGGTCAAAAAGATCAATCTGTGATGTCACCAGGATAATCTGGCAGCTCCCCCATCTTTTATTCATTAGGTTCAGGCTGTGTTGTTTCCTGTCTATCTCAATGTCTAGCCAAGATTGAGGCCTGGATGACACTGGCTGGCTGCTACACAATCCAGAACAGGCAGATGTTGTACTGGAACCAGCAAAGTGAAAGGCAGGGAACACATGTAGCTACCTTCTCATTGGAGGATCAATCGCAACAACCTAAAAGCTTTTAAGGGATTCTCTCTTTTTGCTTGTCAGAGAGAAGAAAAAGAAATTATAAGTGCCTTTCAAGTCTAGTGTTGATCAAAGGTAATGGGAATTTTCTGTTGCAGCTGCAGAAGTCATTTAGGTTCCAGCTTGTATGGAAGTGTCTTGGAAAAATGTGGTTAAGAAAATGCAGAAATGGCTTGCTACTGAATATATTGCAGAAAGCAGAGTGCAAATACTACCCTGCTGTATTCTAAAAAACTGGTGGAAATGAAAACTTTGTACTTATTTGTAAAAGAGGTAGCTGTCCTATCATTTGGAAATATTTTTTCTTGTATGAATGGGCTACAGCAACTAAACACTGACACAATGTTCAAGTACAGTGACAAAACAAAGTGCCCTATGCAGAAGCATCATCCCAGCACAGTTTCCATCACCATTCTTGCGGACTTCTGTGGCGTTACATTTTATATACCATTTTGTACAGTAAATTTGAAGTGTATGAATTGTACCATTAGCTACATGGTGTTAAAGTGGCTAAAATTATGGGTTCATACTTTAAATAGAAAAATGAGATAGGGTAAAAAAATTAAGAAAACAAATATCACAAATTCTAATGCTGTTTTAGGGTTAATGCAAGCTATTTCTTCTGGAACTAACAACTATATCTAGGGTGAGCTGTTAGATTATTGTTCCATTTAGGCACACTCTTTTCTGGTATATTGAAGCAGACCTTGAAATTATCAAGGAATAAATTGACTTCAGTGCATACAGGGCCAGACTTTTAAAGCAGTTCTATGTGGTTCTGATCAATAATACATGGTTTATGTTCTTGACTACACAGTTTTGATTTAGAGAGCTCCCTTGTAGCCTAAGACATAGTATTCCTGTATTGGGATGAGCTACAGTGAAACAACATGAAGACCATGAACTCACCTATCTATTATTTCTCACCACTGTCTGCAGGTAAAAATATAACACCTCATCATTTTATCTTTCTGTATATCACTGTACAATCAGCAGTACTTTCTTTTCATAAAAAACCTACTTGACAAAAATTGTAAAATTTGAGAAAGCACTAAGTCTTTCATGCTGCAGAAATATAAGCTGCATCAAGCCCAGCCTTTAAGTGAGCCAATCCTCCACCTGGAAGATATAAGCTGTCACAAGTGCTTTACATGGACTGGTTTAAAGACTGATTTTGAATTTTGAATTTCCCTACGGGCTGGCATCACACAATAGCCACCAATATCAGCAACAGCAACTAGCACCAGAGGTAGCTCCAAGTAGCTCAAATTCACCACTTCTGGGTGAATTAAACTGTTAAACACATTCCAGCATTTTTCTATTTTCAGTATTCAGTCCTGTTCAGTAACTGGAAAGAACTAGTTATAGACTGAAATTGAAAACTACTTACAAACTCATATTAGAGAGAAATGCTAACAACTCCCAGCAGTTACAGTTGAGGAAGGATACATTTTCCACCAAACAACCATGAAAATGCAGTCGGTCCTCTCCTGTTTTACAAGAAAGATGACTTTTTACTCTGCATTTCAAACCACTGCTAAGAGAGAGGGACTTTTACCCGTTCAGTCTGTGCAACACCAGTGCTGTTTTTCTGAGTAGTTTAGAGGAACACAGTTAGAAGCCTGAGAAAAAACCAAGGATACAAGAATGACTCTCTCATACCTTTGCTTGACGATGTATCAGAAAGTCAACATCCTCAGAACTAGTAAGTCAGAACAGGCAATAGAAGCAGAAGTTGCATTTGAAACATATTTCTAAACTTCAGCTTACAGAAAACAAATAAGCAGCATAACAAGGAGCTCACATACACAACTATTGAGGAATATGAAATGGGATCTTACATTCATAATTGTCAATATATTTTGATATATAGTTGACTTGATATATAGTTATATCCCCAATTTCTACTGGAAAATTAACAGATGGCAATTCTCTTGCAATTAAACTCTTCTCACAATAAAAGGGACCAAAAGAAACTGTTGTACCAGACATTTATTTTGAAGCATTGTGCTTTAAAATGCTCATGTATAAAAAAAATCAAAACCAAAAAATACATTTTGCCATTGCATCTCAGGAAAAAGGAGAGAATCTTGTTGAAGCATGGCCAGTAAGCACTCCAGAGAGTGCTTCTCATGAGAAAAAAACCCTCTCATTTTACTAAGTAACATTATTATGGAATTGTTTTAATGGGACAAAAAGCTCCATTCCTCCATCTATAACTAGAAACAGCAATAAATTAGTGACGGAAAATCCCAGAGGTATAACTCATGTTTGATTTCAAACATACTGTGTTGGGTTCAATAAACCTCTCAGAAGGAACTGTTCAGCTAAGACCATGCAGGTTCAGAAACATCAGGAGTCCCTAAAGGACATAATGGAGACTTGGAGCAAAACTCAGAAAAGCAGTTAGGAAAGCTGTTCTCTTTAAGCTATAGGCTTTTTCCTTAATACAGAACAAGGCAAGTGACAAGTACTTTTAAGTAGTTTTCTAGGGTTTCCAGACTTATTTCTTTTGATAAGCACATTTGACAATAGTAAAACTTAAACCCACACAAGCTTTGTTAAAGCCCCAATTCCTATGTTCCTCACCCTGGCTTTGCTAACATAGGTTAACACCCAATCACGTATTTCAAGGTCAGAAGGAGCCAATGTGATCATCTAGTCTGAAGTGCTGCAAAACACAGACCATAGAACTTCACCCAGCAATTCCAGTGTCTAGCCAAGTAATTTGTGGCTGAACTAGAGCGTATCTTTCGAAAAGCCAGCCAGCAAACTCTTGAGCATTTGTGGAACTTCATTTGCTTGAGCATGCTCATTTAGTTTACTTGAGTAGATGAAACTGTTTAGGCTTAAGAGTGCTCAGGGTCATAATGCCAAATAAACAAAACTCAGCTGCCAAAATCCCAAAGATTTGCCATTATTAGTGAAGGAAGACCCTTTTTTGATTCGCAAAGCTCTGGGTCATTCCTGCAAGATAAAGGTTTTTGAATATGTTAGGATGTCAAATATTTAGAGCTTAAAAAGAAATATATCTCAACAATGGCAAAATCCTTTGGCTGACCTCACAAGCAAAGGCACATGGAAAGATCATAATTTCCACAGATTTTAGAAAGAGCAAACACTTGCCAGCCTCTAAAAAGTAATCCTGAAAGTTAAAAAAAAACCCCCAAAATCAAAAAAAAAAAAAAAACCACCAAAAAAAAAGTGGGGGGAGTGAGTGGAATAAAACTACTCAACACCTCTTTAGTCTTTAAATACACACAGACAGCTTCCCCACAAATGGAGGAGAATCTCATCTACCTGTTTAAACCATCATCCAATCCATTTGCACAGACCAAAACTGGTTTATTCTGATTGTTTAACTGTTCTCCAACTCCTATTGAAGAGAAGGATCGAGCTACAAAATAGGTTACATCTCAGACAAACACATCATATTTTGAGTACAGTCCCAGCTAAGTCTTTATTAGAGACTCAGCTTCAAGTGTAATGGAGCCTCATTTCAGAAAGTCAAGCTCTTGCCTTTATAGAAGAGATTTCACAATAAAAACATAATCTTTTCCTAAAAGGAAAAATAAGTCTGATTTCTTTATGGAAAGAGTAGAAGCAAAAGAAGTACCAGTAGAATGACAAAGTACTGTAATAAGTCAAGGATATAGATAGGTTCTATTTCTAACCCTGCTACCTGCTAATGTGGAAAATCTCTTCCTTTTCTCCATGTTAATTTCCAAGGTTTGTTCTGGAAATCTAATTAAAATTGCAAGTTTAATTAAAGCAGTAAGTTTTCCAGAATAAAGTCTACACTTGCTGTGATTGTGTTTGCATTATGTACTAGTAAGTACCAGCACAAATATTTTAATGTTGTTTGTTGTTATGTGTTACAGAACCAATCAGACAAGAACAAAAGTGAGGAGGAAGGTGGTCAAACCTTCTGAAAAAAGGTAATTTAAAATACCTGAGGGAGTAGAAAGCTAAGATGCTAAGAACAATAAAAAAGTGGAAAGGAGAAAAAGATGGGGGAAATGGGAATTGTATTGAAGAGACAAATGCTGAGTGCAGATTAAAAAAAAAATCTAAGCTTGAAGTAGAATTGCAGAATGGTATTTCCTGATGGGTCACTTGCAATATGTAGCATCTCTGTTCTACAGAAGCAAGATGGATATTACACAGCTAAAGCTTTGAAGACTGTGCTTGGCTTGCCAGTATGGAGCCTGCCTTCACCTTTATTACTGAAGGAAGATGTTTTTATTTGCCTAGTGCAATGCATTATACCCATAAATTCCATCCACTCAGAAAGTCAAATTAATGCTAACCTACAAGATACATTAGATATGGGTTTAAATCAGTCACTTCAGATATACTGCAACCTAGTTTCTATCCAGGTTTGCAATATATTCACCATTAAAATACCCTGCAAACCTTCCTCAATATGCATTGTTTGCTGGGATGCCTCACCTTCACCAGCAATGTAAAGGTGTAAAGAATACAAGATCTAATTTTTGTTGTTCTATGATCACTACCAATGAAACTGCAGGCTGTCAAAACATTCCAGTGCTACAGGAAAACAAACCCTGCTGAATCACATTAGTTAACCATGTAATAGAACAATCTACTGATTTCCATCATGAGTAGTTTGCTTTGGGTTTATGTGAGATTGTGACATTTTTCAGGTGATAGCAGAAGGAGAAAAGCTGATGAATTACATCTCAATCCTTAATGGTATATGGCAAAATTAAAGTCTACTTAATGGTGATTTCCAAATTTTCTCCATTTATCAAATTGTCCTATTTTACATAATAGGCATTTGTAGGCATAATCACTAATGTCCTATAATGTGCATGTATGAGTTAATTTCAAAGCTAACAAGCTGATTCCTGTAGTTGCAGAGCTACACCTACTGCAATCATTTTAGATGATAGAGGCATAGAAAGAACAAATGGGAGAAAATAGTAGAGAAAATTCAGAATGCAGAAATTTCCCTAGAGGGAATGCAGGATATAGACATATTTCTACAGCATATGTCACTCCTTTGTCAATATTTACCCAGCAAGTTGAATGATAATGTGCAGTCATTATTAAACTCAGCCTTCTAAAAGAATAGGTTCTGGCTCTTGATACAGTTTCTCTGTGTAAATTATTCCAGGGATTATGCTTGGATTGTGCCACTGGCAGTTATTTCAGCTCTATGTCTCATTTCCAGATGGTTCATCTGTTTGTTTCTTTAATATATTCAAGATTCATTGTGTTTGCCACAAATTTACACATTTTTAATGTTGGTTACTCAGATAAATCTGATCTCAGACAACGGATAAAGAGATGACATCTGTAGATTTTCATGCCAATGCTAACTTTAAAATTTCCCTAAACAATGAAAGCACAATATAGCTTTTGAAAGATTAGCCAAAGATTAGCGTTTTTCTTGTTCTTCAAATATTGTAGGAAACAAAATAGGTCTGCTTAATTTTACCAAATTATTTCCTTTAGTGCAGGAAGCCAAGACATGCATAAGGCAAGCCATAGCCCATATTTTTCCTGCCAAGGTTCAGACTTTTGTTCCTACTCTTGAAACAAACAGTATGCACACCAGGCAGATTCATATAGTCCTCCCTTCTAAGCACTTTAATACTCCTTTTCTCAAAAACAGCTACTGGTTTCATGGACAGGGAAAAAAAAAGGTAAAAAACCCCCAGTAAGTCTCAACTCTACGCTGTGTTTTCAAGGTTTTGTAGCGGAAGTCCAAAGTATCACCATATTTTCCCCTCATATCTTCCATATGTTTCTTAGGAGACTGTTCATGAAAGACAGAAAAGAATCCATCATTTCCACAAAAGTTTTGCACTTCTGATACGTATTTTTACATACAGGAGATGTTTAAAATGTTTAAAATAAGGATTAGTGGCTACTTTCTACATACAGCTTGGATTCCTAAGGCTCATGGTCTAGTTAGGCAATTAAGGCAAATAATTACTGTCCCAAACATACAGGTAAGAAGAGGGCATAGGAGGGTGACTTTCACTAAAAAAGAATGTGGGAGACATTCAAATGGAATTCACATCTAAGATCTAGTCCAGCATTGTACCTTTTAACCTGGATTATACTAGTAAAGAAATGTGGAGAAGTGTGAAATGTTAAGAGCTTTCTCTGACAGACAGGAAGGGACTCAATAAAAATGCAGGGGAAACAACATACTCCAAAGGCTTATTTTTGTGTGTTACAAGCAAATCTTGTTGTGTTACAGAAACTCAAAAAACAGATCTACATGGCATAGCTGTTTGTAGAAAATACAGAGCCATAACCTCTAATTATCATGCCACCCCCAAGTTTTGTTAGCATGTGAAATGGCATTTACCCCAAGCCTTGATTGTCCATACTGAAAATAACAATGCCACACACTTACAAAATACTTGTGGAATACGTGCAAACTGTGAACATATTTTCAGGTCAATTTTTGAAATAAAGAAATTAGTCAGAAAAATATCTTCAGCCTTTTAAAACTGCTAGAAGTTCCTACAGTTTATTTGTACATGCTTATGATCAATCAGTGGCAACATTAAGAGCTGCATGGAAGGTCACACTTGTAATTATATTGACAAAGTCTGGGTCAGTGAATGGAAGGTTAAATCAAGTAAAATATTTTAAGTCCCAAAGAAAGCTCTGGAACCAAAACAATGAAAATGAAACTCTCCCACACCCCTGTCCTGGGCCTCAACCCCAGGAATCTTTGCTCTTGACAAAGACTTGACAGTCTTTTTTTTTCAGAGCTTAAAAAAAAGAACCATTTTTGCAGCCACAGAAGCATGTTCACTCTTCTCCAAACAGTACATTTGCCATTCATCAGTGAACATTCTGTGTCAGATAATGAACCATTAACACCATTCACCTGCACTGTGATGAAAATTATATATCCACTTGTTATTTGAATAAGCAACAAAAGAAACAGAGCCCACATATGGATTTAAATATCTATCTATCAGCTCACAGTGGCATGTCACAGCAAGAAGGCTGAACAAATATGCAAAAAATTGTTGTTTAATGGGGAGAAATACAGTAAAATTGTTTATAGTGGGGCAGTAAGTTCTCAGTGACAAATAAATTACAAACAAATTTTTCAATGACATTTTAAGACTTCATATTAGATTCTTACATACTGTTCAAAAATCAATTTTGCATGGAATTTCTGTGAGTGTTCCATTATTAATAAAGCAGCAGTAGGCAACTGTGGCTGCACTCTCGCAACAGCAACACCTGAGGGGGAAGATTGCTGCCACACACTATCCTTGCTTTAAATACCTCAGCTCTGAATCCTTCCACAGTGAATCTCTGCCTGGGATTAAACCCTTATGCCATCTATAATCAAATAGATGTCAAAGGCTGGGCAGGAGGTGAATTATTGGTGTATCTCTGCAGGTCTTCACTTTACCTAACTCAAAGTAATTTAGCTTCTATGGGCATTAAATTAATCCATTGTACAATCAAATTCAAATGGAAAATTTGAAAAGAAACCAGGAAGAAAAATATATGAGAATCTAAAAAAATGTTTACAAAGACACAGAATGTATTTAAATTATTTCTCATTATTTATATCACACAATATTTTATAAACAAATATAGTAATTTTTTTTTTACTGAACATCACCTTTTTATCTAACTCTGAATGCTGCATTCTTCCATATCATTTATGTAGATGGCATGGTTCTGATTTCAGGGGTAATGATCAGAACTGGGATGTCTTTATCCTAGTAATGTCATGTAATCCACATCTATTCTTGAACTGCAATTTCCACTATGCACCTCATCTTCAGTTTCTATATACCTGGGAATACTGCAGATTTCACTTTAATTTAGGACACATTGAAGCATGTGTTCGACTTTGAGCACCTGTTTAACTGCTTTCACAAGCAGACCTGGAATGAAGCTTTCACAATGACGACCTGAAATGCAGAGTGAGATCCAAAATACAAAAGATTAAAGTGCTTTAGGAGACTAAGCAGACAGGAGAGACTCCTGCTGCCCTCAAAACCAACACTGCTTAATTGCCCAAGGTTTATGTGACCCGAGGTTTACTTGCATTTCAAATGAAGAATTAAATGTTCTTTGCTATGTTCAGTGGATTAACATCTGTAAAGGGAAACACTATTCCCATACTGACCCTTACATTTAGAAATTAATAATGAAAATTTTCTGATAAATCCATTTGAATAAGAAATTCCACACTGTAAAGAAAACTCTCATAGCCCAGCATTATTATACAACACACTAAATAATAGAGAAGTCTGTGTACCTTGATTGGCTAACAGATGAAATCTGAACAGTGCCTAATACAACCTAATTCATTGTTCAGAATTTATGAGACTCATCATCATTTAATTAACAATATAAATATTAAAAAACATTTTCTAATAAAATTTTATAATTGTAATAAGACACTCCACTATATGAATTATGGAGTATTAATTCACACCCAGCTTTGTTGAAACTGGGTATGAATGAATAGATCATAATTCACATCTTGTCATGTCTTAGAGCTGAAAATAAAAATGCAGACAAAATAAAATGGAATAATACCTTGGAGAGATAAATTAGCTAAAATTCAAGTTATTAACATAATTTATTGTTCCTGCTCTTTAGTCCATCTTTTCATATATGACATGATGCCTAATCTAATAGCATAGAACACGTCTGCTTCAGCAGACAGTGGTGGTGGTGGTGGTGGTGGTGACCCCAGAGGTCTTGCCAGGAGCACTGGTAGATGATGATGATATTTGCACCCGGCAAGAACTTGGCTGATTTGCTTAATGAGGATTTTTTTTTCCTAGTGAAATGATTCCAAAACACTGGATCGTAACAACTAATTAGGCTGAGTAACATGTTTTCATAGATTCAAATAATAAATTGATTTGTCAAAACTACAATTTAATCACAATGCTTCAAGAATCTTAGTTGAGCCAGACTAATATTTACGGTCAAAAAATGGAGCAAAAAGACCAGAAATGTCTCTTCTTTCTCTGACTGGAAATTTCTGTTGTTTAATTTCAAACTGATGTTTATTTTTAATTGGTGAACATTTTGAAATGTGTATATGCTATGTAAAATATTTCCATTTGTTCTGTGAGCCAGAATGTCAGTTATTCCATAGAATCATAAAAATTAAGGTTGGAAAAGACCACCAAGATCATCAAGTCCAACCTTTGACCAAACACCACCTTATCAACTGAGTGCCATGTCCAGTCATTTCTTGAACACTTTCAGGGATGGTGACTTCACCACCTCCCTGGGCAGCCTGTTCCAGTATCTGACAGCCCTTTCAGTGAAAAAATTCTTACTGATTTCTGGCCTGGTTCTGGCAAGAAAATAAAGGGTTTGCTTATACATATTTAGAACACTTAATAAGCAAAAAGATTTCAGAAGCTTAACTTGTGTGAATTTTAGAGGTGCTTGAATTTGAATCTAGGTCAGTTCTGGAAATCAGCCACCCACCTCTAGAATAGATGATACAAAGTTTCATCTAACTCAAGACAAAACAGAGTGATCCAGGCAGCTTCACAAAAGTTTCTCTCCATGTGCATCTCTTATCTAGGTGGTGGATGAAATGCTGTAATGCTGTAAATCCGACACAGAAATTAAGAGGAAGTTGAACTTTCTTCTGGTTCTCACCGAGTGCAACTAAAGTACAAGAATTTTATCTCTGCTCCACGCGAGCCACAAGAGATATCTTCTCTCAAGCAGCATGGAGTTTTTACACAATGTTAGCCATGAATCCAAGCATTTGCACTGATGACAAATGACTGGGCACGCCTCCATCCCATAGTGGACACCATTTTAGTCACCAGGGGGGCATTTCCTGTTGCATTATTGAGAAGTAAGTTAGGTCCCCTGGGGAAAAAATTCAGATTGCAAGATGAGTTCAGCTGCTTGAAATCCACTTTCTACACATCTGCTAAATTCCAGGCAGGGCCACAGAGAATGAGCAATGTGGCAAAAAATCATTTTCTGTTAGACCAGATGCAATCATGACCCATAAACTGTCAAAAGATGCTACAGACCCAGCTCCCAAAGAAATGCTTCCAAGCACAGGAAATTTCTCTATTGCCCTTCCTCTCCAGTGAGTACTTGATCCTATGTCATTTCTCAGCGACCTGATCTGCTTGTCTTTTCAAAGTCTCTGAAATAGCTGGCACTGATAACATTTACAGACAACTGTGTGGCTACTACATCTGTAAATCTGTATCACACCCACCCCAAGCAAAGAATTTGATGCAAGCTAGAAAATGCAGAGGGGTGGATTACATTAATACAGTGATAACTCAGTTCTTGTTCTAACTTATTTGACATATGATCAGAAAGAACAGCATTGGCTCTTTGTATTATTAGGGTGGCTGAACATCAAGGGGGAAATCTTGGCCCTTGCAAAATTAGTGGGAAATTTGCCATTGACTTCAATGGAGCCAGGATTTGACCCTGGGTGGATACAGTTCCCATATGTTCTTCCATAAAGAAAATTAGAAATGATTTGTCTGATAGCATATGGAATCCATTTATGCATTATGAATAACATTATTATTTTAAATGGAAGATAAATTCAAATTAAAACTACATTTACGCATTTATTTGCACATATCAAACACAGAACATGGGAATGAGAATCCACTACATTCTCTTCTTCATCTCAGTGTTAGGCAAGAGTTTAAAAAACTTGGTTGGGAAGAGACTTACAGGACAGAGGAAAGGTAATCAGCAAATAAAAAATTCTTTTCAAGTTTTAAAATTATACAACCCAGTTTGCCTGCGTTCTGGATTTCCTGATGCCAGTCAGTCTAAATAGATCTTTAACATTGCTTCAATGTTAGGTTTTCTGTTTTTGAATGAATTTTACTATTAAAAGAAATATATTTGAAGGATTGAGAATGGAGAAAAAGCCGAAAAAGGGAATCTCATTCCTCATGGCTCTGTACTGCCTGACCTTTCCCACCAGAAAAATTATTCCACTTTGGAACCATGGCTCAGTGCCATCCCCACTGCAGACATGGTTTCAAACTAACTTGGAGTTGTGCCACGAGGAACCTCTGGCTTATTATACAGGACGGATGCCAGACAAACTGGCTGAGGTGTGGTTAGGTTTTCTGGACTTTCAATTGAAAGTTATGCTACACATAATGTGATTAGATCTGACTGGAATGTTATTCCTTATTTTGTTTTATTGAAGTTTAATTGTTTCCTTATTTCACTGTCAACTCTCCATTTGACTAACACTTGTGTATCACTGGTAAGATATAATATTCTGCTTGGCTTTGTCATTATACACTACTGCTCTTTGGACCCTTTTTACTTCCCTCAAAGAAAGGAAGAGAGAAAGAATGAATGAAAGAAATTATTCAAAAATCAAATTCCCTTCTAAGGCTAGTCCTAAAGTTTTTGCAGAAATTCTGCCTGTAGCAAATGTTTTACCTGAAGGAGGCTAACAAACTTAAACCATCAATCATACAAACAGATCTCATTCTCACTAAAAGGCATGTGTAGTTTAGATGGCCACTGCATTCAGTTTTCAGTCCCCAGTTATGCATTCTGGTTTTCACAAACAGATTTCTGCACACATCCCATAGGGCTTCATTTTCTCAGAACAGGTGCAGTGACCACACAGTTTGATCAAAATAAAAGAATCTTCATTTACACAGTTTTTATGTTGGGAAAAAATTACTGCCATTTGAATACTTTACATTTGCCATATTCCAACCCAGCAAATTAGTTTGACGAGAAAAGCTGCTATAGGTGAATAAATTACTTCAGTGTGGCTTGGTGCCAGGAACAGGTTATGAACAAAAAGCAGATAAAGCTTACAGATATTCAGAGCTTCTGATGAGTGACTAGTTACAAAGCCTTTGATTAACTCAAGTGCCAGTTTCCCTTGTGTTCTTCCTACCAGAGCAGTGATCAGCTGGACACACCATTGCATGGCATGGTTTGCCCCAACAACCCTCTACCTCTTGTAAGGTCAGATCTGCACCTGCCATTATTATTTCACCTACATATGTCCTATTCCATTGCACCTGATGTTGGTGGCTTGCAGAGATTATTGATGTCATTCCCAGTGGAAAACTTGGTAGTTTGGTCTTGTACATACTGTCCACACCTCCAAACGCCTGAAATCATGAGAGAAGTCCAAAGGCTTTGCAATTACACAACTAATCCTCATCTCTGAAGTTTACTCAAGTGCATCTAGCCTTGGAAGCTTTTTCCCAAGAGAATTAGAGAAACTCATTTAGGATGTACATTATAATATCTCCTAGCCCATTGTACCTCATGTACTTCTTTATTTTTGATAGAGGTGGGAGCTAAGCTGGTTCAACAGCTGTAAATAAGGCAGACTTTCTCTAAGTGGAAAGAAAGACAGTTAGTGAGACGGTACAACACTAGTTAATTAACTAGCATTAATTTTAAAAATCTAAAGGATGTAGTTCTCTTTTCTAAGACAGTAAATTCAAAAAGCCACGTTTGCTGTGCCACTGGAACAGGAGTTAGAGAATTAAGCTGGGCTGTCCTTGACTGTATTTCCTCAGGAAGCAAGTGCTGAGTTGGCGCCAGAGGAGGAGATGACAGAATTTTAGGTTGTGTTTTGTTTGGTTTTTTTCAATACAAAGTTTTTCTTTTCTATAGCACTACAGAGTTAAAAACACAGGTATTTTAAAGTCAAGTTGTATGTTTATCTCCCATTAACCTACTTAGTTATATATTGTGTTGAAAAAAACCCTTTATTGGAGGTGTCTCTATAAAAAACTGCAAAGCCTTGTTTTGAACACCAAGTCAGCACTAGCAAAACATGGGCTAATATGCAATCCTTGCCATTGCTCAGTTCAATTCCTAGTAATACTGCTTCTTGCCTATAATGACCCTTATTCTGATATCACTGCTTTTCTCTTTCCCCTCAGTGCTCTGTGGCCTTGCTTTGCCATCCAACAAAGTAGGAGAGCCAGCAGGCTGCTTTATCAGCAACAATAATTTCAAGCGAATGTTAACATACCTACTTTTTTTCTGTCCTTCTTTCTTTGTCCCCCTCTATGGCTATGATTTGTTAAAATAATTTTGAGTGCACATGGATCCCTGCCTTCTATTGGAGAGTATCAGCTGGGTTCAGCAATGTATTGTAGACATTATTCCTTCAACAAACACAAGGAATGCTCTGGTCTTTCTTGAGAAACCACTCCTTGGTTTGAGAACATGAAACATCTTTGCTGAGGCTATGAAGTTCCAAGTAGCCATGGTATGCAGCACAGTGCCAACAGCAAAATTGCTACGAGGTCACGGAATTTTTAAAATAAATGTTGTTTTCTATCCAAACCTCAAGTGACATTATAACAAGACTTTACTGTTCTTGCTGTCACTTTGTATTAAAAGTCTTAGACCAGTGAAGAAAGGCAGAGCTGAGGAGTAGAGGACAAATAGGGAAATCCAGAGACGTAGTGTAAGGTAAATTTTAGTGACAAAGGAAGAAAAATTTCAATTGTTGGATGAAGCAGAGCAAATGCAGACTGAACTGTAAATTATAAAGTTCTGTCTCAGCTTTCAGTGCATTAACAGACCTTATCAGCCTTATCCAGGGCCTTCACAAGATCCCTTTTCACAGGTTCAGGAGCCTCATTTAACATACCCACTCCTCACCTGATGTAAACTGTGTGTTCTTTTTCCTAGACTTACACCTGAATTGGTGCTTGCATTCCCCAGACTGACTTTCAGCTTGCCTTCCCTCTTTGCTTTTGCCTCAGTCATCACTGTTCTATCAATAGGACTTGTTACTGTCACTCCCTGCTGTGCTTTCCTGGCTCAGGCGCTGTAGTGAAGTCATTGCCTATTCTGACCACCCTTGGCTTCTTCATCCCTGAGGGAGCAATTCGTCCTTCCTGCAACAGAGACAGGGGAATTCTCCTATGGGAATGTATCCTGGAGGAGAACCAATAAAGGAATTCTACATATCTGACAAGAGGAAGGAAAACAACTGCACTTTCCACTGTATTTCACCTCCTCCAATCCCTGATTAGAGATAGATCTTCCCTGCAAGGATATGAAATGCATTTAATGAATTTCTGAAAGGAAGGCAAAGGTGATTGTACACTTGGAGTCTTCATATTGCTGGCAGTCATGCAAAAAGTTACTGGCAAACTGCATGGGAAAGCATACAGTACATGTGTGCCAGGATGTAAAAATAAAAATAATGGCAACCTAAACTGATTCAGTTTCTATAGTATCAGAAATATTGATGAACAAGACACATTGCTTACCTGAGGTAGGATCTTCAGTAGCATATCATCCTTTTTACCAAGGCCCTGTGAGATAGTACTGTACAATAATTGCCTACATCTAAAAAACCACAAAACCAAAAAAAACCCACCCAAACCCAAACCCGATACACACCCCACACACCATGATTTGAGGTTCATTGCTTTCATAGAGGGAATTGAATAGTCAGGAAGACATCAGAAACTGAAGCTGTATAAAGAACATATATTTAACCAAAATCTAAAGTACACCACCTACAAACTGGGAAGGAGGCTTGACCTTGGCAGTACTGACAGTTCCGCAGTTATATTGTTACGCTAAATAGGCTGACCATGAGTGAGCATAAGGAGAACCTCACAGCTTATACATGTGCAAAAATATAGACCCAAAGATGGAAGTGATAAAAATGCTCCACCTCTTTCAGCTCAAGAAAACAGGTTTTACTTTTCTAACTGGCAGTAAAATAGAAACAGAAAAATATTCATATCAACTCTTAAAACCTAAGAAAAAAAGAAAGATATTGCTTATGTCTTTTGGCCCAGGTCAGGTCACCAGAAGTCTCCTCCTATGAGATGTGGAGTGGCTGCACATGTACTCTGAAATAATTTTTCTAGTATCTGGGAGTTGTTCTGAGGCATGCTTGACTGAAGGTTGATGCCTGGGTCTGCTGACCTCCACTGGCATGGAAATACTGGTCATGTCTCTCCTGGTCTGTCCCCATTCCAAACATCCTTCTATACAGCCAAGTGACATTTTGTTCCATTCCATTTATTTTGTAAAAAACCAAAAGCTTTGACCAGAGTGTGGGAGGACTCTGTATATTTATCCTTCTAAGATCTTAGCACACAATCCACAGAACAGAAAGAACTGAAATTACCTGTTTGCTTCTTTTATTAAAAACAAAGGAATTCACAGATGATGATGATGATTTGGCAGTCATTTTCCCTGTTAAATGTCAACATATATCTGAGGTTACTAATAATGCAATATCCAAATAAGATTCAAAACAAAATATTATTTTAAAAAGCACATTTGACAGACGGTCCTGACTTATTTCCAGCCTCCTTAAAGTAGCATTTTTCATCTCTCCCCAAATTATTTTCCTCTGTTGTTCGCACTGTTACCTGTCATTACAGACACAAATCCTGTTTCCTTTGTGACAGAAGCCAAAGAAGCTTGGTTATAAAGATATAGCTTATAAAACCAGGACTTCCAAGGTGTACAGTCTCTTTATTAAGAGTACCTGTATCCAGAACAAGGACTAAGGTAAATGTCAGTGAAAGGGCATTACCCTTCTGCTCCTGACTAGGGTCCAGTCCTCCTGCAAAGATAAAAAATGTACTCCAAAATTCATTTGCCTCTTTTTGATTGTTCTTATTGATATTTAATGCAAGAGAATGTTACACAGTCTTTGTTTAGAAATACAAATTACAAAATAAAAAAGAAAACAAAAAATTAAATAGCCAAGATGATAATCTTTCAAACCAGCATTCTGGAAAGGGGTTCTATCACATTCTCTCCTCTGTGGCCAAATTTATTTTAAAATAATGAGGATTCCTAGAAATTCCTGTGCAAATTGTTAACTTTATAAAATATCTAAAATATGTATCAACTTTAAGGACGTTGCACTAGGTCTCCATTCATGTTCCTGTGCTGGGAATATAAGCAGCTCTTCATACAGTTTCTTAAACATACAGATTTAATCTCACTGATTTGTCCCTCTGTTCATTTTGTCTCAAATCAGAAACCTTGTCCAAGCAGTTTCTCATGAGCTGAGGTCAGTGTGAGGTTTAGGACTCACCACATAATATATTCAGGTTTGTGCTTTCAATTTACTGTATAGTGATTTTGATTCCTTAATATTAAATTATATCAATATAGTTGCATGCATTTCCTCTAATAATTCAAATCAATCAGCCATGTATTGCTTTTTCTATTTCTCATAAAATGATTACATTTACATGCTACCAGTTCATTAACATAACTCACAATAGCAAGAGATAAGAAGGGAAAATTGATACAACTAATGAAATAATGACAATGAAATCATTCCCTCAAAGCCTTGCATTTTTAGTAAAGTTTTGCTATATGGTGAAGCAAAACTACAGCTGTCAAAAATATGGCATCCCAACCCCTTTAACAAATTTTAAAAATCCCATCTGCAGGCAATGCAGTGCAGATAAACAGATGTCGCAGAAGTACAAAGCCCAAAGAAGAAAAAATGGTTTGACAGTTCTAAGGTTTGTATGTCTGAAAAAAAGATAACATATGTTTCTGTGATGAAGAAAGCCTGTGAAATGTAACAATTGCTAATGTTTATAAATAGCTATTGAATGACTAATGCACACTTAATACCTGCATTCATTATTGTTTTGAGTTTCCTAAGGAACAGTAAGTAGATCAATTAGAGAGGACTACAAGTTCAGCATCTTTCTGTGCAGCATTAGTTGTTTAGTTTAACTGGAGAAGGTCCCTACACTATCTTTAATCTGCTTGTGGGGTTTTTCTTCCCCTGTCCAAGAACTCCTCTCATTAAAGTGAACTCTTTTGAAATATGCAACGCTGGCTACCTTGGTCTCACTTACTAATGGTCCTGAATTGATTCTTAATTAGTTGCAGTTTTGGTCAGAATCCCATTAAAATAGCTGAGTGTTCCAACAGGAAAGAAGGAAAAGGCTGGTGTTGTGCTGTGAGCTGCTGAGACTGGGGGTGAACCTGCACCCACGGTGGCAGGCAAAATGCACTGAGATTCAAATCACGCTCTGCATCCCGGTTTGAACAGAAGCCTTCATACTGTAATTTATTCTCCATCTATAAAATATGATGAAGAAATGCATCCAGATGCTGTTAGAAAAATTGCATTATTCCAATATTACTCTAGTCTCTTCTTAAGGAAAAGAAAGGATACTAATTCAGAAGAATAGGAAAGCTTTTCAATAAATAACTGAATTTTTCTTTATAATTTTGATTGTTGTATATCTTCTAACGTTCTGTTTATGTTCTAGAAAGCCTTTGGGAAGCTAAAGATTATATTTTTCATGTTTTTCCTCCAAATGACTGAGTATTGCTATGAACTGCAGAATATTTCTCTTAATGAAGTGGATCGGTGGTCATTGTACAGCTATTGCTTTATTATTTGAGTTTAATTATAGAAAATTGAGGTATCAAGAAAAATATGCTCTTTTAAAGCACTATCTGGAGCAAGTATCCCTGTTGTTAGGGAATAGTGATGTCACGTGAGCAGCTTTTGTATTCAGCAGCAATAACTCACTGCCTGCATGGGGGGATTGATCCCAGCTATGGTATCCCCAAAGGAGCCTCCACTAGGAATGGGCTCACATACTTTGATCTGTAGATTAACATGAGCAGGATCACCAGCCTTTGTCTCTTGTAAACATCGTATGTCCCTAAATTTGTATCCAGCAAAAGGCTGAGTCTTGTGTTTATTTGGGTAATGAATTGCAGTAATTAATGCATGCATTGATTCCTCTACTCAGTCTCCCCTAAAGGCCATTTCCATTTTTAATTTATAGAAAATGCATACAATTCCTTTAATCAGAGCACAGTCTGGAATCTATAATAAACACTCAATGAAAAAAAAAAAAAGAGAAAATAGAAGGGAGATTAGTGAGCAGAATTTAGGTAGGAATTTAGGTAGACAGAAGCTGTATTTAACATTGTATTAAAAGACAGCTACATAGCAAGAAGTATGAGAATGTGTATCTGGAATTTTCAGGGCAGATCTGAACCTATAAACAGAGAAGCAGAAATCCTATTATTTTATTGAACAGATTTTCACTTCAGGGCTCAATTTAGTCCCTAACACATGAATGTATATTTCTGTCACATATTTCTACTAAAAGGATGCTTCAATCCTGTCTTTTCCTCAGTCTGTTAGGGCTTTTGCATCAAAAAAGACCCTACCATTTACTAAATATTCCTGAGGGGGAAGCATTCAAAGGAAAAACATGAGCTTCCTTTGTGAATTGAGAATATTTCTTACTTGCTAAGTGCTAAAACTGTACTCAGAATCATAGAAGATGCAAAATGCAAACAGCCTTCCCCTCACAGTCCTTCAGCCCAAAAGCAGTTTTTAGCACTCTAAACATTCCCTGATCTTAAACTGGATTGTTCTCAAACAACATGGCTTCAGAACAAAGCAAAAATCAAGTGCAAACCAAATAACACCGTTGATAATTCAATAAATAAATAGCAAAAAAAATTATATTGGATTTTTTATTTCCTGCAGTACTTTCCTGCAGACACTAAGATTATCATTTCCCTAGTTTGGAAAATGCCTGCCTTGTATCATACAGTTTGTATATATGACATTTCCATATACATACTGAAACGTGTGTAAAATTTGCCTGGGGAGGTATGAAAATATAACATTATAAATACACAGCAACGTAGATGATGCTGTGCTGAGGAATGCAATCTAATATTTTTCTGAAATGTACAGGTGATATAAATTAGAAAATACCCCACAGTATGTATGCAGCATAAAGGACACAAAAAGAAAGACTGATTTGGAAGCACACACAAACTAAAGGAATACCTGATTAACCTTTCACTGACTCCTGGGCCACGTGATGCAAAGCTTGCCTTCCTCCTAGAGTGATGGCTTTAGAAGAAGATGTTAAATTTAACCTCTGGCGCAATGATAAATTGACAATAAAAAATTCAATGGCTTGGTAATTACCAATCACTTTGGACATCGGCAACATTTTTCAGTTCTGTCAGTGCTCATTGGCACAAAAGCTTCAGCTGAAATTCTCTCGATCTCCCTCTTTTTAACTTTGTTTTCATGATGCAGATTAAATCTGCCACCCTATTACTGATTCATTTTCCTAATTTTTCATGTCTGCACCATGCCCCAGCTGCACTAGGCTGATAATTGTGGAGCCCAGCCCTGATGATTAACATCAGAAGAATTAATTATGCCTGCCATTAAAATTCCAGGTTGCACATGGTGATCAAGAAAAATTAAGTTTCTCTAGGCCTCTAAATCATTTCACCTTTGAGGAGAATGATAGTGACTCGACAGCTAAACTGCAGCCTGCGTTCCAGAAAAGGTCTAAACCACACACCCTTTGTGTAATTCCCTAAATGCCTTCCCAGTTATTCTTACTGGTTTATTCCACTTGCTAAAAAGATTTACTGCTCTCAAACAAAGACAACTAAACTATCTAGCTGATTGCTTGATTTAAATATAAACAATCTCTTTTTGCTCCTTTCTGAGACTCTTTGAGGAGTATCTGTTATAATAATTTCCAGGTCAAGGCATCACACGGAAAATGGAAGATCCAGGCACAGAACTAATTTCATAGAACTCGTAGATAATTTACTTTTGTCCCAGTTACAAACTGAAGGGAAATTATGATTTTAGTACTACATAAGGACAATGATTTTCTCAGAAATAAATTGATAATGAAACAAAACCAGATTCCTAAGATGTCTAGGCTAAATGGTAATGAGGAAGGAAAAGCCTGTTGACTGACTCATTTTAAAATAGACTTTTGCATGTGAAACTCAAAACATTTTCAGTCTAGCCTAAGGTATGACATTTACTAGAGCCATAAAGAGTAAGATGATATGAGTTTGTCATGTTCTTTTTCCACACTATGTTTTGTTTTTAAATCACCATAATCACACACATTACAGGCTTAGCTTAGAAGACTGTGATGAGGAGTCGTATTTTGGTGAACACATGTAAATATCTTATTTAAAATTATAAATATCACAAAGAGTATGCATAAAATAAGGATCATATCTGCTTCCCTTCTTACGTTTAGGCAGTAACACCACAGCAAAACTATTTAGATGTGGATATTCTTGTTAGCTTTTATAGGTGACAGATTTCTGGAATAAACTTAACAGAATTGGACCAGAGAGCAGCACAAGAGCAATTATCTTCCCCATAAAATATGTTATAAAATAGGAATACTCAGTGCACTTAGAGATTAACTTCTACGGGAAGTCATGTGCACGGAGAAATAAGAGAAAGACTCTTCAATTTAAAACTTAAATCCTTGAGTTTAACGTGAACATCACTGCAATAGCTCAAGGATATTGTATTCTATATAAAATAGGCCATTTAGAACTTGTGAGGACTTTATCGCACTCTCTCACAAATGACAACTAGCACAGTATTCATGATTAAATGAACATTTATTGTATTTGTAACAGTATTCCAGGAATGCCATAAAATGAAGCATGAAGTCATCCATTTAAACATTTTTAAAACATGTCTTAACTAAAAGCATTGAAAGTATCTCCTTACAAGACTTACAGTTAAATCCAGAACCTTTTTCTTTCTGCCCCAGGGCACAGATAACTCAAATGTACCAAGACTTTTGGCAAATCACAGATGTCTCCCCAGAGATCTCAGAAAACAGTCAAACACATTGTCAAAAGCCTATGAAATAAAGTGAGAAAAGTCTGAATATACTTACTGGTCTTGTCTGTTTCTAACATCTGTGAAGATACAGCAAATGGAGTCCTAAAAGGGAAAGATATGACAAACAACACTAAGAAATGGAATCAAAACACTGGTGTAAGATTGTCAAAATAGACCAGCATTCAGAACCATAAATTCCATTTTTAGCAAGCATGACTATCAGTCAGTATATTTAGGTGATAAAAGGTTAATCACAGATTTAATTTTAAGTCTTCAAACAAGGATAAAAATTAATTGTACTGACTTTTGACAAATTTAAAAATAGATTCAAATAGATTTATTATGTAAATACATAAATGTTCCATCAGAATCACAATCAGCACAGTATGAGCTCTGGGAGAAAATTATTTTCAATGGCACTAGTTAAGAATGCCAAAGTATAATTCATCTTGAAAATAGCTTGAAAGGTTATTCTGGGATTCAGGATTAGACTATGGAAGACAGGGATTAATATGTTCCATTTTCCCTAAAAAACCAACAGTTTTTGTCCAGTTAGTCCATACTAGTTCACAGATGACTCTTGCTCCTACATATGTACCCAGAGTACTTTACACACCAGTCAGCTGAAATACAACAGATGTTTAAGAGTAGAGCAGGACACTAGCAGCAGCACCATCCTCTCAGGTCAGAGTTAATACTGGAATATAGTATTTGACTAATTATTGTATTGAACAGACAGAAAACTTCAGTTGGGGTCTTTAATAACCTCTTTTGGCTGTAATATATTTCAGTTCTGAATCTCTAAATTTTCTACTCAAAACTTGACCCATTAGCACAGGGAGAAGAAAAAGGGATGGGATGGGATGGGACGGGATGGGATGGGATGGGCACGGCAGAGAAGGGTTGCAAAAAATCTGCTTTAAAGAAAGAATTATATATAAGTACAGATACATTTATATTATTATCCGAAATCAGAGATAGTTCTGCCAGAGTGCTGTCCAGATGTTAAATGTTTTGGTCTACTGGAGAGCAGCTACAAGAAGTGACACTGCTTTTTGTCAAGTGAGATTCACAACCTGGCTGGCAAAAGCCTTGTAAATACTTTAGGATTAGGGTGATCAGCTCTAAATAACAGAAATAAGCCATACTACATTTTGCAATAACTTTAGAGAAATTTAAATTAAGATTCAGTCATCAAAGGTCAATGGCTCTGTATGACATGTATTAGATAAAGAGGTATCTGTTGTTTTAAGAGATACAATTACTATTTTTAACTGCTAAGCCTTTTTCCCCCCTCCCCTCCTAGGCAAATACCATCTACCATGGAAAAATTATTTTGTATTGTCATTTATGGTCATCTCCTGCCATCCTTTATCCTGACTTACTTTGCCTATTCATTCCAATTACATGATTGGTGAAATGAGTTATTACCAGACATCATTACCGTTTGGGTTTTAACCTTTTCTGGTAATTCCCATCATCACAGCTGTTTGAAAGCCTCTACATCTGCCATCCAAAATTCTGTTAATGCGGTTTGCTACAATATCAAATTACAAATTTATACTAGTTATACAATGTACTCATCTTTGGCATGAAAATAATCCCAACAGCTATCATGTGTACAAGATCTGCCTAAAGGATAATAAGGCTGTCAGACTAATCTCCTAGGCCCCTCCTTTTTGTGATCTTTTTGGGGTGACAACTATTTGGGTTTGAGCATCCGCTTGAATATTGTCTATTAACAGGTTTTAAATTTATTTGTTATATATTAGCATTAACATGACCACGAACTTGAACACACTGTGATGAGTGCTATAAAACACATGGGTCTTTGCTTAAAGAAGTCACTTTCCAAGACAAGATGACTAAAAATGACAGATTAATGGAGAAATACAAGTCAGCAATGAGACTGGATTTGTCCCTGTTGTTATAAATTTTTTTGGTAGCCACTACAAAAAAAAGGGGAAAAAAAACCAGGAAAAAAGTTTTGAGGAAAATAATGTAAAAGCATATTTTTAAATAGAATGAGAATGATGTCTGTCATTGTTATACACACATTGATATAGGAAGAGGTGCTTTTAGCACTGATATGTATTCTTTGATGTGTTCCTCCCTTTCATGTTATTTATGTATTTTTTCAACTTTTCGTGTTATTTATTTATTTTTCCCATGATGTCAATGTGAGACGCCTCCTAGACTTCAAAACCAACACATGAAGGTGTAAGAACACACACAGCACAGCAAATAGTTAATCTTGAGTTGCTGCCTGAAGCATGAATTCCTGAAGCTCAACATAGGCTGCCATGCTTCACTGCAACTGGTACTGTGCCTACCAGCTAGGACATAGCCAGAGTTCCAGAGGAAAGCACACCTTGTGATCATTAATTTTGCCCCACAGCTACACTTGTTGAACAGATTGGGAGCAGAATGGAAATCAGACATGTCTCCATCAGTTGTCCATCTTAAGGCAGTTGATGTCTCTCTATTCCCATACACAAATCTGGTGTGCCTCTTGTGGACTAAAGATCAGCAGGTCCAGCATTCCTCCTGTCAATTTTCCACACTTTCTGATCTGTATCACCCCAGTAACAATCAGAGACGACATTTCAGTGTGATGCAAAGATCATGGAGGGCAATGAAGGGAAATAATACACTTTGAATCCTAACAGGCTTACGGTTACATAGAGACTTTGCACTGATGTAGCTGAACATATCTATCTCTAATATGAAACAAAAATTGCTTCTTCAATACAGGCAAAGGAGAGGAAAGGCCTTTTTCCTTTACTGCTGTTGAATATCAGTTCAAATACTCTGGTCTTCCTCACACGAATAACCACTGACTCCAAGATGATAACTTGTGTTTCTAAGGATAAGGTTTGTAGACCGACTTACTATTAGAAAGTTAAACAACTAGCATTTTATGCACACAAATTCTGGGCTCATTTTTCTACTGATGACAATGAAAGGGACCAGTTTAAATAATCCCAGACTTGTTTCCAGTCAACTCTTAAATAAAGAAAATAGGATGATTTAATGTAGATCTTCAGTTCTACACTAATCAGATCTGGGATCAATCTCCCTGTCACCGTAATTTAACTTGCAGCATATCTGCCTAAAATATAAAACAATGCATTCAGCATATATTTTTCTATGCATAAATCCAGAAGCACATCCACATTCAAACACATATCAACAAAGTTTTGTCACATATCTATGGTGCATTCCTAATCACAAACTGCCTGAGGATGCTCGGGTGTCAGGTCCTTTCCCAATAAGGTTGCAGCGGGCCAGCAAGCTTGCCTGACTAATGGAAGTCATGAGACGACTTCTTCTACACCAGACTTGTAGAAACTGGCAGATTATGGTGCAGCAGCCTGTTACCATCTGAGTACCATGGGCTGGTCACTGCAAGGATGTTCTAGCCCTGAGGCTGCCACCCTACACACCCCAGCTGTTAAACTGCCAGATGTAAGTAGCTTTCATACCACAGTCCTCTTCCCAACTCTCCATTCAGGGAAAAGGATCGAAATTTGGAACATACATTTTCTTCCACCACTAAAATCCATATTTATAGCCTAACTGGATTTGAGCCTTTCTCAAGGATTTCTCTGTCCTAAAGAAGTTCATCTTCCTACTGTCAGGTAATTGCCTGATTCCATCATCTTTCACCTGGCATGTACAGGAGAACCCCCAGCTGATTCAGATGGAAACTAGAGCTAGTTGATGTGTCCAAGGAGATTGTTAATACTTTGGGGTGCAGATGGCCATTTCTGCAAAGTAGGGTGATGTTCACATCACAGAAAAAAATGGTTTCAGCACAGAGTTAATCTTATATTCCTGATACACTTCTAACTTGCTAGTCACATTTTATACAATTAAATACAGGTTCATGAAATCTCATGCAGCAGGTCAGAGGCAGGGTTCTTGTGCTCCAAGTTTAACAGCTATAAATTATATTTAAGAGTAGGTTTTTTCCTTCCAGTTTTAAGTTTTATTAATTAATTGTCACTACCTGCAGAGGGATCTCTTTTAAAATGTAAAAAGTAAAATGGCATTTACTTTGGTCAGGCCATTTTGTCAGCAAGAGCTGGTGGGATGATTCACATAAATGAAGATTTGGCAAAATATACCCATGACACTTTTGGTTTCAAATCCCCAGGGAACATTTTGGAAATAGCAAAATAATTTTTAGCAATAATCAGAATAAGGATAACTAAATGGAAAAAAAACCCCCACAATATTTTTTACAGAACTATACTTAAAATATTACACTTTGCAAATAATGATATTGCTTAAAAGACAACAACAACAAAACCAAAAACAAACAAACAAACAAAAATTCCCAACACCAGAAGTAGTGATTAATAACATTTCAGTTTGTTACGCTTTCATTTGTTGAGGACCTGCTACCTTGGTCAATATTTCATCCCTGGAGATTTCCCTTTTCACATGTTACTAATCCATTCTTCAGGTTTGGAGAGCCAGCCCATAGTTTTAAACAGTCTCTAATTCCTTCCATATTACAGCATGAGCTATGCTTTATTATAAAATACCTTAATATTGAAAAGTTAGTAACCATTCTCCATATACTGTAAAAGAACAAAATTAACAAACTGATGGTAATCTAACAATTTCTGGTTTAAGCCTGTAATTTACAAAAATCTGACATTCACTGTCAATGCATTTTTCTGCTGTGAAGAAATCTGCCTGACTTCTGTACTAGTTTACCCTTATCTGACCTTCCATAAAATACAATTAGTTTTTCCTAAATAATACTTTTTCATATTCTTTGCAGTTTTTGTTAAAAACATCTTCTAGAATGCAAATAGATCTAGAAACTTAAAAAAAAAACATCCTCACATTTTCTGCAGTGACTAGGCTCAATTCCTTGAGGGACTGATGGAGAAAAAAAGACACCTTTCTCATGGTGGTTTCCCCTCATCCTTATACTCAACATAACCAGGAGCAGTCAAAGGTCAGGGGACAAATGAGAGCTACTCAGCTAAGTGAGACTCTGCAAGTGACAAAGATAAATTGATATGCATGTGGGAAACTGGGATGAATGAAAAATGAAAAAGATGCTCCCACTGCTCTGGCACCTGTAACAGAAGAAAGAAAACCACATACTTCACTATTTGTGTCAAAAGTGTTCACAATATTTCTGCTAACACTGGCTGGGAAAATAGTGTGACATATCTTGAAAATCATAGGGTCAGGCATTTAGGTGTTTTCACAGGTTTTACTCAGACACATAAATTCCAGGTTGTAGGATATATTGCAAAATAGATGGTATACTTGAAATATCACTCATACATCACGTTCTGTGTTGAAGAACTGGACCTTCATATGCAGACACGCTTTTGCAATCTTTCTGCAAGCAACCTCAGCTGAGGACCAAAGCTGGAAATCTCAGAGACTCAATCTTTTGCTGATATTTACAGGGCTTCATGATTTTAATATGGTCAAAATTTCCAAAACTCCTTTTAAATTCAACAAGTTTGGTTGTGAGGCAAAACCTTAGTGTTTCAGCTTTTTCAAGATTTGATTCAGCTTTAATTTAATTAAAACATCTTTGCTCTTCATTAGTTGATACCTTATTGAAGCAAAGCTTTGTACTCCTTTTAAAAATTGCCTCTTTCTGTGATATTTGGCGTCAGTAACACGGGTAGGACTCCAAATGATAAATAACCCGAATATCGAACAAATGGCAACATTTCATTCATGCAGAGCAGGAAAATTTAGCCCCCATGGGTTATGCTACAGGAAACTCCTTAAATCAAAATGTGGACACTCAATATTGAGGTGCATAAACTATAAGCTTTATTGATCATGTCTCTTGTGACTGGGAACTCCTGCCATGCTAGAGACATAATTCTGCATGGGACTGATTTCCTTCAATTTTCACTTAAGAGTGCTCAGCATCTAAAAATACCATAAAATCCTGTTTCTGCACACATGTGTCTCCAAAGAGCACATGGAAGAATTCTCAAGGGTATTCTATTTCTTTGACTCTTCTGAAATCCTGGTCAGGCATCTAAGAATCTTGAAGGAAATTAATGGATATGTTTTACAGTGGAGGAAGTTGCCTATTTGGCATAAACTGCAGTAACAGTATGAAATGTCTTCTGATAAGAAGCCAATGTCATTTTTTTTTTCTGATCCAGTGCAATGCTAGTAATCCATTCTCACATATTTGCATAACTTTGCTTTATATCACTCTGAGTGACTGCTTTACCTGCCATGTATGCTGTGACACTGAGTAGCTGCAGAAAAGGACAGCCAGCGGAGGGTGAAGGGAGATGCCAAGGTTATAAACGAGCGTTTATATTTACAATCAAGCTTTACTTTCAGAGGAAGCTTCTCTAGCAGACATAGGTGCAAATGCAGAACGTCACAGCTCTCTATCAGGCAACACCCTCCCTGGCCCATTCCTGTAAATTCTCCGCAGTGGCACGTTTTATTGCCCTGGAGACACAACATGATGGCTATTTATTTAATTGCTTGGGAAGCCGAGGAAGGGTGTCTCATGTTTGGCGTGTTAGTTTCCTGCTTGCAAATTTACAATTTAGCACCGTTTGGGTTTTCAGAGTCATCTTGTTAAAAGTGCGAGGGGCCAATTTCCGCAGATGAAGCACAACGGCTTTGTCTGCCTCCAAGCAGCTGAAATGCCCCAAAAGGCACTGAGCAGCAGTGCAGCCTGCTTGGAAACTGGTGTGTGCCACCTCTCCAGCCACTGATTAATACTCCACATATTCTCCGAGCAGAGCCTAGTGTTTTCTCTGTCCTGTCCTTTCCTTCCCTCCTCCCGCCTGATTTTGTAGACAGACAGCCATAACGCGCAATAGAAGCATAAGTCTTTAAACTGAAAATGTCATCACTTAGGAGTACAAGAGAGTGGTATGTGTCATGTATGTCTGCAAAATGCAGTTGCTGTCTGTTACAGTCTGTAGCAACTTTTAAATCTGTCATCACAGCATGAATTTCATGTTAAGCTCCTTCCCAGTGCTTTAGCCAGGAAGTAAAGGGGGGAACATACTGTATCATTTATGGGCATGCTGGTGCTGGGTCAACCATGACATCACTCTCCACTCCGCTGAGCTGTAATGAGGTGAAAAGGCAGCTTTAGAACAACATAGCACTTTATTTATTAGGAAAATTTAAGTGTGTGTGTATTTCAATTCATGATAAAACTGAAAACAAAGGTTATGGACTATAGCTCTCCTACAGCCCAAAGTAAGTAGGGGAGGGAGGGCATTTTGTAGATGATGAGAGATTTAATGCACACTAAGCACAGAAGACTGAAAGTTCTCAGCAGGCTGAAATCCTGTACTGACAGCCCAGCCTATTAGAGATGGTACACAGCACGTTTTGCTGCAGTCAAATTGTACTGTACTCTTTGATCAGAGCATGTCGCTGAGGCAACAGTCGAGACCACCTAACATCTTCAAATTCCAAAGGACATAGACATATAAACTGAGAACAGAGGAAAAATGTTGTGAGGCTTGGAGGCTACAAGAGACCTTGATCACAGAAGGCTCCCTAGAAACCTGCAATGCTTTTTAAAGCAACTTTGAGAAGTCGTGCAGTTCATTACAACTCTCCAAATTAATGCTGAAATATAAGATGAACTTCTGTAGTTTACAGAAAGGATTGGTTTTGTTTTATTTGTCTTTTTGATCACAGATGGAGATGGAACAAAAGAAGTACAAAAAAAAAGAAAAGCACAATGCAGAACAGGTATGATCAGATTTGCAATTAATTGCTCTTGCTCCTTTTTTCTCAACTACAACCATATTATTTTTACCTCAGGCACAGCACCAGCTTTCTTGGAAATCACTGCAAAAGCATCACTGCTGTTAACCTCCCTGTTTTGAATTTTAACTTGCTTCTGAAAAGGGCATCCCTCTGCCAGCTGATCACCAGCCTGGTAATCTCATCTTCCTTGGCACACAGAACAAACCCCATATCCATAGTATAAGAAAAATACTTTCAAAAAACTACATGCAAGCTGGGCTTTTTCTGTCTGGAAAATCTGAACACTGTAAGTACCAGGTCTATGACATAATAATAAACAACATAAATACACTACTAATATAATTAAATAGAGGATTATATCTAGATCTAACCAAAAAATGCAGTTTGATACTAAAATTCTTCTTTCCTGATTACAATATATTACTTTAACAGCTCTGGTCCCAAGAAACAGTCTGAAAATTGTCTGCAGACAGGATATCTAGGTTTCTAACCTTCCTAAACACCACAGACTTTTAATACCTCAAAAATGTCTGAACAGTATTTGGCAGAAAATAATCCATGAAAAGCCCATCTGGAAGAGATGGTGTCAGCCCCTGAAAAGGGGATGTTCTTTTTTTCAAATTAGTGGTAAACCAATGTCTCAGCATGGTGGTAACATACAATCCACTAACTGAGTTGTAATTTTTCAGATGAAATATAAAACTGTGTTCCTCACTGTTCACAGAGGTTTAAGAAGCCATGATGCAAAATCAAGCATATAATTACTGGCCAAACTCTCACATGGGGGAATAAATACTGCAAAGTATACTTATCCCAATAAAGGAAAAAATATAGTTTTTCAAAAATATTTTATATATGTATCAGGCAAAATGTCTTGGGCATTTTTAAGATCATATTTCAAAAGGTAATATCAACCTTCCAGAGAAAAGGGATGAAGTAGGCAGACCAGACAATTCTGTATATGTTCTCATTTCTGCCAAAAATATCTACTAGATGGAACCAAATATTTCACGAGTTGCAAGGTCTACATTTCCAATTATGCTCTGCAATGAATATATAACCGAAAGAGCTGAGTAAATGGGGCACCTTATGCAGTAGGCAACTCCTCAATCCAAATGCAAGCAAAATGTAGATATCCTTCAGGGGCTTTTTTTCTTTATATTTTTTGATATTTTTGGATTTTTGGACCCCCACCATGTCTTTTCCTGTTTCTTCCCCATTCTAATCAGGTTTGATCTATCTATAGATTTCCTTACTTAGGAAGAAACATCTAAAGATAATTCCATTAATATGAAGTCCCTTAGTCCACCACTCATTCTTAATAGATGTTTGTTTGCCTTCTCAGAGCACATTTAAAAATCAATTCTGGAAAACTATATGAGGAATCTACTAGTCAAAATACTTTTATTTAAATTTGACTTGTAAAACTCTCTCTGTCCTTCCCCTCACATGTGTTACTTGTTTCAAGTACAGCATGAACCAACAGTAAACATTGTTTTTCATCTCTAGCTGTGATAGAAAGCACCTGGAAGACAAAAGATGACTGAGAGAATCAAAACCAAGATTATACAGCATGATCCAAATTCATTCTTCATATGTTTCCTCAAATGCTGACCTAAATTGAATTACAGTGTGAGTCTGGTGCTCTATCTGCATTTCTTATTAAATTGCTCACTATTAGCATCTGCCTTTCCATTATACCTTGTGGCCTTTCTTACTCATTAATAACCTCACCATATGCCCCAAGTTCAGTACATCCCCCACTGAATTTATTTTGCCATTTACAGATTCTTTAAACTTTTTTCAGTATGTGAAATATCTTTGTAGAAGACAAGAAGAATAGTTCCTAAACTGCCCACTTGCATGATGCTCTTTTCAACAAGTGCCCTCTGTGTCTTTCTCTAGTTGTTTTTGCCACCCTCAGTCACATGGAATAGCAGGATACTCCCTATGAATCACAGTTGATAGAAAGGAACAGAGGAAAAAGCAGAAATCATTGTCACTGTATGAATCCAAAATCAGTACTCTTGAGTACTCAGTAACAATTTTGGCTTCTCTAGCTCAAAGATTTGTAGCAGAATTTAAAAATAGAAGGAAAAGGAAAGAAAAGACAACTAGTACATGGAGTGACTTCACAGAAAATATAAAATAAAGTAGGATTCTTTGGCTTAAAGCCCTATCCTTGAGAAGACATGAACCTAGGTATAAAAATCAGAACTTGCATGAAGAAGTGAAAGGTATTCTTTTGGAATACAAGAATTAGACAGTATCAAATTAAAATAGTTCTAAGAATGCACAGTTTTACTAGCAAAATAAGACATAAGACCCTGGGAAAGCTGGTGATTCAACATGAATTTTAAAATCTGTTAGATTTTTTTAATGAAAAATCCATCCAGGGCTATTAAACATAAAGATACCACCTGCGCTTCATAAAATCCTAGAGCTGTACATCAATGAAAACTAGAAAATCAGAGAGAGGATTATCACTGTATGTTTGACCTAATCTCATGCCCTTCCCTAGGCAGGGTATTAGTGACCACTGCTGGATGAAGAAATCTGGGCTCTCTAGGCTGATAGAGGAGCTGCAGTAATGCTAGCAGCAATATTTAAAATCTCATTGTCTGGCACAGCTTACTGCCTGTGCAACCAAGTTAGGAAGGGAGAATGTGTGCTCCTGCCCCAGCTCCTCTCTGCTCAAACACTAAACTGAGCTCTGGAACAAAATACAGAAGTGGATCTGCTTTCTCCTGTGCCAGCAGTGACATTCAGCTGGGGAGGAAGCTGCAGAGGCTGCTCAGCAGTGCCTCACACAAACGCTCCTGTGACAATGACTGCATCATGTGCCTGCTCCACTGCAGAGCACTCTGGCTCTGAGGCATGATGCTTCCCTCACTCTCAGCCGCCCTGCCTGGCACTACAGACCTTCTGTAAATACTTCACCCACACTTTTTCTGTGTTCACAGAAGGTTCTTTCCCCTTTTAATTTTCTAATATTTATTACGGTGCTTTATAGCCTGTGCAGAAAAGGCTGAACAGGAAGAAACAGACAATGAGACACAATGCAGGAAGATGCCAAATCAGTCAAAACCCCCACCCTATCCACACACAATCAGTGCCAGCTGTAGTCCAATTAAACTTAATCTAGTCACATGCTCATGTGTTCCTCAGAAATTAGAGGAAATCAATTCAAATGCTAATGAGAAAGCCCATAATTTATTATCTGCTGAGGAATGCATGTTACATTAATTTTAACTGTAAACAATTATTTTTATTGCAAGATTAATTACACCATCTTACACAACTTCCTTTTTTCATATTTTTTGAAGGAATTAGTTTTCTGCTACTGTTTTGTTGATCTGTCACAGTATTTTAAGCCTGGAAAAGTATCATTAATTTAAGAATACCACAAATGCGGTCTCTATTCTTCTGTCAAAGGAAAGTGGAACAAATGCCTGGAGCAATGTACGGAAAGATCTGGCTGAAACTTATGACCTCAACAAAAGTACAAGAGTAAGGAAACAGTATAGTTGTTACTGGGAGTCTGGAGCTAAAAACATAACATGAGAAAAGAAAGCCCAGGTAAAAGCAAAAGAAAACTTTCGTGGGTATTAACCGAAAATGAATGAAAAATAGAATTTTGAGTTAACCCAAAATGTCATTCAGTTGAATGAGCCGTTTGCTTTATTCTTAGCTGATCCCTTTCTTTGTGATTCTTTCTTTTCCTCTGTATAGAAAATTAAAGAAAAAATCAACTTCATTACACAGCCAGGAAGTAGTAAAATATTTTATCAGTAAATACAAGTAAGCAGTGGAAAAGCAGAAGCATTTCAGGAAAGCCTGTCTTGTTTGCTTTGTTTGCTGACCGGAAGTCCTACTGTTTTATTATAAAGTATGTGTACAGAATGAAACATCTGCATTATAGCTGAAGTTCAGTGCACTGATACAGAGAACAATGATAATAATTCAAACAATATTTATTTTCTCAGTTTCTAGACTTCATTTTTTTGTTTGAAAAGCCTTCTCTAATCTCAGAAAAATGTCAGTGATAAAATGCTTTATCCTAAGCAGCCCATTATTCTTTTTATGTCTTTGGTTTTTAACACTTGTACCAAAACAAAAATCAAAACCAGAAATTCATTTAAGGAGTTCATTTAAAGGCTCAACAAGCAAGAAAGACCATCCAATGAGTAGTTTCATTTCACATTAATTTCTAGGAGTTCCCTCAGTACAGCTAAATCCGGACCCGAGGTTTTGGGGCTACAACTAAATGGGAGATTTTTCTTGCCAAGTATTTTAGCACTACCTTTGGCACATTACTTTATAGGAAACATGACAAATGTAGCTCTTTCCTTCCTTGCAAGCCCTTCGCAAAGCTGATTTGCACTTTCAGTAATTTATTAACTACTCATAATGTATTCAAAGAAGACTTTAACTGTATTTTACTTTGAGTATAATTTTAAAAATTGCACTATTTCTTTATTCTTGCCATGTAGCCATTAAATGCAATCATATGCATATGTTTATAATAAATGGTTAGCATACCTTAATTGAGAAGAAAAAAAAGTGTAACACTGCAAGTAACAAAGCTGAGAAAACAACAGATAGCACTGTTCTGCACATTGTTGTTCTCACCCATATAGTGAGAACGATAAGACTATATTCAACTTACAAAGCGTAATGCAAACAGAATATATTCCAGTAAATATTCACCAAAAGAATCTGAGGATGAGTTCAGAAGGCTGGGCAGAATGAACTGTTTTGTCCCCAAACTGTGGGTTTAGTATTAAGTCAGGTCACCATATTATAGAGAAACAGAGATACCGTTTATAATGGCTGCCAAATTCCTACCTGAGGGTAATAGCTTAGCAAACATGCCGAAATTTGTCAGTGTTTCTGTCACTATCGTCACCTTTCTAACTGCACACAACTCACTCTTTTCCTTCATCTTTTTGATCAAAAAAAAATCACTAGTTTAAAAAATCTGTCACTGAGGGTTATGGTGAGTTGTTGTGCAGCCTTGTTCATGGTGCAAAGTTAAAAGGAAACAAAGGGCACAGGAACTTCAAACATCACCTGTGTTTGAATGTTGCTGGACCTATGCCCCGGCAGACTGAATGGTTCAGCAGTCACCAGAATTACCTTTTGCCTGCTCTAAAGCACCTTTGGTTTTCTGTGTGAAGCTGAATGTGGCCACGTAATTTTTTGCATTTGTTAAAGGAACTGGATCCACCACAGTTCCAGGTTCATCATTAATACTGGTTAAACTGCAAACCTCTCTACAAAGTAATAAAGCAAATGGACCATACTAGCATATATCACATATATGTTAGGAACCAGTGCTGCCACGACGCTCTGACTAAGCAGCACAATCTCCATTCAGTCCTCAGGCTGCAAACCCCACATCCCAGTAAAAGCACAGAATGTGATGAAGCTACTCTGGACCCCTTTGTACTTCTCATACTGCCAACACACAACGACCAAAGGAATTTTTCCTTGGCACAGGGCACTACTATGTTGCCCTAGCATGTGTGTACCAGCACCCATTCCTCCCAGTTTGCTCAAACACAACCTGCAGTTCATCCTGACTAGCAGAACCTTTGACATCTGTCCATTTGACACTTTTCACCAATTAAAAACATTGCTGACAGTTTCCAGGAGAAGGGTGCAGGACTTTCAAGAGTTATTTTGCAGGACAATAATAATCCCTAGAATTGTGGGAGTGTCTTCAAAGAAGACCTAAGGAGAAAATGGAAACACAACCCTAATTCTGTTAAGCAAAGAGCCTTAAATAAAAGTAATTAAATTTTATATTTCAAAATTTTATAGTTCAAAGACAGAGAGAATTATTAGATGCTTACAGCTGGTCATTTGTTAATCTGAAGCCATTAAGTTTCATTCAGATAGCCCACACAGCCAAAATATTTGACCCCATGGTGGTATTAAAGTACTTGCTGAGGGAGAAGGTAGACGAGCACAAATGAGAATCCAAGAGGCAAAACTTCAGCAGAGGAGGGAAACTGATGAGGTGAGATACGCCCAAGTGGTCTCAGCAAATGACCTCTGGCCTCCCCTATTGAGGGCCTTCTCCATGTGGGCTCTGAGTGTCTTCCCTGGGAGACATCAGTCAGTCTAACACAACGACATGAGCAAGACACGTCAGCCACATCCAAGAGGATTCTCTGTAGAGCAGAACACCAGCTCACATTAGCTGGCGTCCCATGGCTCGTTATGGTCAGCCTCTCCGCCTTCAGAGGAAGCTGAAAACAAACAAAATCCTGGGATCTATATACTTAATTGGGTGTCTGGGGAAATTTATTCTTACTGGCTAAAGCTCTGAAGCTTGAGAACTCTTTATAACCATTGTCTTAATGCAGAGCTGACCGTGTCACAAAGCAACACAGAAGCATTTCAGAGAGAGCTATGCAAGCATTTCAGTTTTTGCTGCAGCCCTAAAAGAAAGAAAGAAGGAACTCCAAGGAAAGAAAAGATAACTGGAAATCTTCAGCAACCCTCTCCAAAACTTTCACTGCCATCCTCACATTCCTGTCCCTATAAACACACAGGTATTAAAATTTCTTACTGAAGCTGGATTATCTTGTTTTTTTAGGAATCTCTAATCTCCCTTCCTTAAAAATCTAAGCAATAAGGAGTCCTCCAGCTCACCTGGCAAGCAGTGTCTGCATCTAATTACTCTCACAGCTTCCAGCCATTCGATCTTGTTATGCTTTGTCAGCAGGAGAGAAAAGCCCAATTATCACTTTTTTTCCATGGAAGGGCTCTGTGTGATTCTTGACCTTATCTCTAAGAAGCTGTGTAAGTAGATCTCTTTGCTTTTTTTCTTGGAAGAATAAGGCTTGTTTTCCAGCACCTATATAATTTTCATGACTTGCATTTGAACTCTCTTAGTTCCATATCTAATTGTGGAAGTGTGGTCCTCAGAAAACAACACAATCTTTTAAGTGACTTTGCCAATATTGTTTGAACTTCTTTACTTTTCCAGGTACTTTTCTTCTGATAAAGCCAAGGAAGCCTTTGCCTGCTTTAGCTACATCATTGACAGCTCATATTGAAATAATATTCATAAGGTACTATATTTTCCTAAGACAGAATTACTGCTTACATTCTTAACTTTTTTTTTTTTTGTCTCGCCTACAGACTTTAGGAACTAATGCTTTTCATCACTGTCTAGGGGTTTTTTTTTGACAAAAATATTGGTATCAAAACAAGTATAGATCCCTGGAGAGCTCCACCGGAAATAAATCTACCAAATTAACCTCTCCCTTTACACAAATACAGTTTGATATCTGTCATTAGCCTATTTTTAATCCTTCTAATAAGTGTTTTGGTCACATAATGCAAGAATTTTTTTTTTAATAAAAATGGTTGAAGATAAAATATATGTGCAGACAACTGCAAATAATAATCTGCTTAGCATTTACAAACTGGGCATAGATATGCTACTTGTGTGCTCTACTGAGCAGTAATCCAGGTTAGCTAAAGCCAAAGAGGTTTAGCTGGGATGCTGAGGACACCTTTGCAAGGGTCACACCTGTGCAGAGCCATGGAACATAGCACACTTGATGTAGATCTCAGCTCAGATGGCTGCTGCACTCCACATCTGCACACAGCTGCACTCAGGGCCTTCCCTGTAAGGGATTGTCTTCACCTTTGTGTGGCTCTTACGTGGTGCCAATGATGGAAACACCTTCTAGAGCTGCAAGGGATGTCTGCACGAGCTATGAACCTCCCCACTACTGATCTGCAACCTCCAACTTCTCAGGACCTTCTTCCTCAACCAAGGTTTAGTGGACTGGCATGCCTTCTTGTGTACAGTGCTATGCTTTCTAAATATTGCACAGACCAGTTTTCACAGTAAACTGATAAATACCTAACAATCCCATATTCCTTTTGGAGCTGTATTAATTGCACAAAATATGTCTGGGAGATTTAGTCTTTTTCCTGATGTACACATGACTGAATTGCAAAACTTTGTGGAAAGTTCAGCTCCTAAATGTTTATATACCTATTGGATGGTATTCAAATAGAAAATTCCCTGTTAAGCTAAAAGCTAGTAGCTGATTATACCCAGACATTTAATTGTGACCTTTCCTTTAAAAGACTTCCTGTTTTGGAATGTCACCATTTGAGTAAACCTGTGAACAGAAAGCCTGGATCATTTAGGGTCATTTACTGCTTATCAGAAGCCATGATGAATACTGAGTAGCTGTACAACCTTAGATGTGACAGTTACCTGTGTACTGCCATAGCTTCATCACAGATAATGTTTTAAGTGTTCTCAATGGAAACATGAACATTATCCTATGTGCAGGCTGATATCAGTCCATCTGCAAGGGTGAGGAATTGTGCAGATGAATTCCTGCTGCATATCAGCTGATGAACATATAGATAAGTTTCCTCTGTGTAAAACAAAATCTTTCTGACTAATCAACCTTTGCATCTTGACACTTCAGTGGTATAGTATATACATCCTCTCAGCTCTGCCATCAGAATGTAATAAATCTTCCTGCTACTGTCATAACACTTTTCTCAATATTTATAGTTAGAAAAATTTAACTCTTGACTGCATGTTAAAAAACCTAGAGAGGATTGATTGTTAAAGTAAAAATCAATCTGAGGGTTTTGATGATTTAACAAGCTGCAAAACCATATAAATGTATCACAAAAACTTTGATTGATTTATAACTTTGTAACCCATCCCTCTTCATCTATTATCCTGTAAGTACTGTATTAGCAATCATTAGTAGCAAGACGAGATAGAACACTGACATCTTCCTGACACAATATGACCATAACTGGAATCTTCTAATACACAAATGCTTTTACCTGGCTATTAATAGTGCCCTTCACTAAAGATGGACTGGTATTTCCAGCCGTATTGAACGACTGAAGTTTGCTATCAATCCTGGAAGTGTCTGCTCCTGATGGTTGTACCTACCGGAACAATAGCGGAGTGCCAGTCAGACTACTGTAGTACTGGTCTTACCAGCACATTCATATATCTCTGCAGAAAGACAATAATTTAAAATTAAATTCATAGTATTAAGGATTAAGTGGATATTTTTCAAGATATTAGAATTAGAATCTGTCTCTGATCTCCATGAAAAACTATTTTTGTTTTTCCAGAAGCTCAAAATTTTCCCATTTGCCTGAAACTTCAAGGTCACAGGCACAGGGTAGGACCAGTGCAACTCTTTGTACATTCACTGTGCTAGCACTTTTCCTAAAGTTTTAAATTGTCTCTGAAAAGGTTTATAAAGGATGAAAGAGCACAAGGTCTCCATCAAAAAAGAATACCAAGGAAGATGGTCATTAGCCTTATTTTAAACTAATTCTAAGCAAAAAGAACTCTGTCAGCAGGACACCAAAAAGGTGTGGATTTGTTCTATAAATCATATAAATTATATACACCATGGAAGCCAGTGGTTTAAGCTAAAAACAGCTTAAAAACAGCTTGGACCACCTTAATATTTATTTCTTCCTATCCTTGGCAAACTTCTGATAGGTGTCACTTTTGCTCGCGATCTGAAAACTCTTTACAGAAGCAGGTACTGTGAAAGCCAGCCTAGACAGCAGGTTGACCCAGAGAATTGGCAGTCCTGACAGACAGAACCCCCCAGTGTCCTCACATCTCTTACTGCTGTACATTTTCACTCCATAAATGGATGCATTTTACTGCTAAAGTGCCTACCCTGGGCCAGTTTCTTATCTTGTGTATACTATCATAAATCTAGCACAACTCCTTTCATTATAGGGGGTCATTTTACATTTATGACTGTGTAAATCAACACAAACTTTGTCATTTCTGTCTGCACTAAATATCCTCATTAACTTCAGTCTTGTTTTTAGCTATGAAACAAATCCATAATAATGGCAAAGCCTATAACATGGTAGAACATCTAGAAATATACGGCATAAGGTAATGTGGTCTATTACATAATACTGTACTTATTATCTTTATGTACATAATTCCCAAAGAAATTCCTTCTTTACACCTCATTGAGAGTCCAGCTATGGATAATTCTATGTCATCTGACAAAATGTTCCAAAACATCTCCAAAAAGGCTTTGTCTACAGGAGCAGGATTGTAACCTGGATTTTCATGCAGGTATCTAGGCCAACATTTTGATGACAATATGCCAATCCAGGTTCATATCTTTGTTAAACTGTTGTCTTACACTTTCTTATATGAATTTATTGCAGAATTGGCACACTACAGTGCTGTTACACTGCAGCACATTCAAAACATAATTGTATTGGGTTTGTGTAACAGTTTAGGTAATGAGTGGGCTACAGCTCCGGTGAGAAGATGATAGAAGCTTCCCCCAGATATGACAGAGCCAACAGCAGCCAGCTCCAAGGCAGACCCTTTGCTGGCCAAGGCCAAGCCCATCAGCAATGGTGGAAGTGCCTCTGGAGCCATGTATTTAAAAGGGCAGTAAAAAACACCTGCAGAGAACAACAGAAGCAGAGAGAGAGGAGTGAGAATATATGAGAGGAACAGCTCTGCAGACCCCAAGGTCAGTGCAGGAAGTGCATGAGGTGCTCCACATGCCAGAGCAGAGATTCCCCTGCAGCCTGTGATGCAGACCATGGTGAGGCAGCTGTGCCCCTGCAGCCCATGGTGGCCCATGGGGAAGCAGAGATCCACATGCAGCTCATGGAGGGCCCCATGCCAGAGCAGGAGGATGCCTCAAGGCAGCTGTGAGCCAGAGAGCAGCCTCAAAAGGAACCTGTGCTCGAGCAGTTCAAGAACTGCATTTTGGAAAGCACTGTCTCCTGGGGGAAGGACCCCACAGTGGAGCAGGGGAAGAGTGAGAGGAGTCTTCCCCTCTGGAGGAAGAAGTGGCAGAGATGTGTGATAAATTGACTACAACCCTCATTCCCTTATGCCTCTGCAGGGCAGGAAGTAGAGAAAAACAGAGATAAAGTAAAGTGCATGTAGAAGGGAGAGGTGGGGGGGGGGGGGAAATGTTTTTAAGATTTCAGGTTATCTCCCATTACCCTACTCTGATTTGATTGGTAATAATTAAACTAATTTCCCCAAGTCCAGAACTGTTTTGCCCATGGTGTTAAATGCTGAGTGATCTCTTCCTGTTCTTATCTCAAGCCACAAGTCTTTCATTATCATTTCTCTTCCCTGTCCAACTGAGGAGGGGACTGATAGAGCAGCTCTGGGGGGAACCTGGTGTCTCAGGGTCAACCCACCACAGTAATATTTAAATTCAAGTAATTAAGCATTTATGTTAATCCCAGGTTAATCCAAATCATGAGAGTCTTTCTGCATCAGAGTGATTCCCCTTCAATGCTGCATGCAGCCACCCTCCACATGTATATCATATCCTTCACACACAGAAGAAAGAATATCTCTGGGAACTCTAAAATACTTTTCCCCATGGCTCCAGTGGGCCAAGGAATTCTTACGAGGAAATAAATAATTGAAAAGGCTGATGGGAAGAAACAGTATCCTCCCTGTGTGTATACTCATTTTCTGAAGATCAAAACAGCTTCAGGCTTGATTTTTAAGATCCTCTTTCACATCCCTAATATTATGGGGGAAGTTGGAAATGTCACTGCAGAAAACTAATATGCAGCTCATCAATGCCACTCTACCAGGCAGTAAGAGGGGGAGTATAGAGAGCTGTAATCCTGTTGAAACTGGTAGTAGAGCTTCCATAGATCCCAGGGGTTAATTAAAGGATTGTCAGAAAATAAATCAAATAGGAATTTGGGACCAGAAAGAACAAATAGATGTATGAGACCTCGCTGGATATTTGCAAGAAGCTCACAAACCTTCCAATATAAATACAAGACAAAACAGCATTGGTTAAGAAAACTTATTGGTAAGTAGGTATAACATTATGAAAGTATTGTGCCTGGCAAACCAAGAGAAGTGTAAATCTGCTCAGTGAGTCAACCTGCCTTAAAGGTTGTGATGTTTAATTCCGTCTCCATGTGTCTCTTGTTCTCAGGCCCTCCTTACTCAGGCCCATTTAAGGAATATTTCTGGATTTGTCTCAGTCTTTCTATTTCAGAGAAATAAAAATCAGACCAGCCAAACAAATCACGCAGTCATGCTGAGCACTGATTTTCCATGAAGTGTCACGTTCTCATATATTGTCCCTGGGTGAGTCTGTAGTATGGTATAAAGGACCTGTAAGACAACTCTGGATCTGTAATCTTTTCACCAACAAATGTTTCACAGATTTCACCTTAGCCCTTTAGCCATCAAATCAGCAGCTGAAAACTGCACACTTGAATATTTATGAAAGATCTTACTCAGCTGCTTCTAGAGATGTTTTCCTTCCATTGTGCGTGCTTTCTCCCAGAGAGCACAATGAAATAGACACTTTTAAGACTGCTTTAAAAACATTGATTGGTTTAAACATTAAACTGTCACAAGCCTAAAATGAAATTTTATTAAATTACCACTATATCGAAGACCATGGCCCAAACCTGAAGACAACTAAGTACACTAGTAGCATTACTGCATGATTAGTGTTAGCAAATTTACGAGACTGTCTTAAGCATGTGGGAGCATTTCACCATTCACAAGTGCACATTAATTAGTTAATAGCTCACATTATCCACTACTACCTAGGCAAGGATTCCTTAAAAGTTATTCAAACACTTGTCTTACTCGTGTCAGTAGCCCCATTAAGCTAGTCCTATTAGCCAAATACATTCTGGGATCCATACGTTTCTGGGATCAGAGGTTTGGGCATCTATGGAAGTTTTTGAACAAAATCAGCCATAGAAAGAAGCAGTGAGCTGCTGGTATGTTCACAGTCCCTTGAGGGGACTTCATCCATAATAGTAAGAGACACGTTTGTTTCATTGTTAGTCCAGGTATTCTTTGCATTTTGCAATTCCTTACAAAATACCACTTTTGTAAATATTAGCAGGTTTTAATTTATGTAGTGGATAAACTGTACTACTACTACTCCATTTCCACTTCACAACAAATGTTTTTTGTTTAAAATCCCATTTGCATTATGTTGTAACATTAAAGATATATACATTCAGGTAGATACATATATATTCTGTTCTTGACATATTTCTGGTTTTCTTTCTCTATTTTGGACAGCTATTAAATGGTTATCTAACATAGCAAGAATCATTTTGAATGGAAAGAGTGCAAGGTTTCCAAATGTGCTATTTTATGTGTCACAGATTCTGACATCCTCAAACAAGCAGTACATAAACGTTCTTAAGCAGATGATGGAGACAATATAGATTGGAGAATCTTTAGCACAAGGACTAAGCACATTCTACTCATTTGTTTATGATAACCACAAAGAAATACTTTGTAAAATTTAAACTGCCTAAAAGTATATATTTAAAATAAATAAAAGCAGTACTCTCTTACTGTAGCCATTACACACCTGATCTCAAAATCACCCAACTGCCAGAAATTCTTTCCTTCTGACTTCAGATCTTTCCAAAACTGCTTCTATATGAGCACACTTTCTGGATCTTCCTCTAATTATGGACGTGATCTGCAAATACCAACTCACTAAAAACTTGTTATGACAACTTATCACTACTTATGAGTAATCCTACAATAGTTTACAAGGTTGGATTGCAATTTTATAGATGTAATTACCACAATGAGTACAACATTGCACTTTCCAATGTTATTTCTCATCATGCTGCAAAACTTCACACTACACCAGACAGAACATGTACTTATGATGAAAAAACAAAGTATTTTGTGTATTTACATATAAATTCTTTCCTTTTTTTGGCCATTAAAACTCCCCCCTCTGTGTGAATGTTAGGCATGGGGCTGGCCAGGAATGAAGCACCGAGTGTCGTCCTTTTGGTGTTTGTACATATATACAGCTACCTGCAAGCCCAAGAACAACTCCAGCATGACCACACATTGTATTTTACCATGTACTCATTTCCTCAACAGTCTGGACCCAGAAAACACAAGAAAAACTCAAACTCTAGGTGAAAGGCTGTTAACTACTATTAAAACAGCAGAAGTCTCAGGAAGAGATTGCCAATAGAGCACAGACCTTTCTCAGCTCATCCAAATGCATGAAGCAAACTCCCACAAAGAATAAAGACTGCTGCAAAGCTCGTGCCATTCTATTCCCAGAGCAAGATTTTGCTGTCTCTAAAATAAGCCCACACCAGTTGTGGATATTAAAATAAATACTTAAATCTCTAGCAAACCAAGACATTCCATTGCTTCTCTGGGGAGAGGATGAGAGAATGACTGACATGTCACAGATATTAGTCCCATTCCTTCATGAGCTGCTAAGCTCAGAACTACAATGATAAACAGCATTTAAGAGCTTAAATATAATGGAATCATGGAACTTAACCTGTAACTCTTGAGAAACCCAAACAGAGAACCAGAAAGGATCTCAATATGAAAATGTATAGAGGCAGAAAACACCAGTGTGATGTCTACTGTATGTAACTGCAATTCACCAAACAGGATATATTTCAGATATTTTTATACATGGAAACAGTGATCTGCATTTTCTACTGAAATTAACAGAACATAAATCCATATTGCCTGGCTTCATGTTCACAACTATCTCTCCAGAAAGATTTGTTCTATCACAAGAAGTTGTTTAGACTTATATGCAGGAAGATTTATGCCTAACAATAGTAAAGATGTAGATCTAACTTATTAGTCTAAAGCAATTTATTTTTCCTTGATCTCCACATGCTTTATGCACAGTCATGTTTAAGGAATGTGCCCAGTGAATCTTTCCTGGAATATAATAGCAGAAGAGAACAGGCTGCTCCAGGAATAAGAAAAAATACTTTAGTCTACTCAGAAATCAGCCTCAAACTGACTAAACCTAGAAAGCAGACAAAAAAAGATCAGTTCTCTCCCTTTTTTTGTTATGAAGACTGACATATTGTGGTTTCTTGAATCTAACCATTGCTGTGCCTGGGTTTATGTTACATCCAAATGAAATTAAATCTCGTCTTTAAAATAAAACATACTGAAATACTACAGTATATTTTTTTATTAGAGGCAGTGCTACTGGCCTGCAGAGAACACTTCCCCCGTACTTCCATGTCCTTAGGCCTTTTTCCCAGTGTTCTCCATTAAATCACCTTAGCTTTTAGCATAGTCTCCCTGTGAAGACACACCAAGCTTTGTGGTGTGTTACCTGATGAGACATATGCTGGTAACAACCTTCACTGCAGGAGTGATTGATGTTAAAGTGCCTTGTGGGGATTATTCTCTTTTAAAAACACAAATATATAAAGGAGAAATATCACCTTAAAAAGTCAATCTAAGTAGGGCATCAAGCAGAGGGTATAATTCTTTGACCTCTCTAAATGAGCCCAGTTTGTGGATCTGGGTGAAGTTTCACTCTATTGCCTACAAAACCAATATGATGATTGAAATTATAAGAAGGACAAGAGATACTTCCTTCAGGCCATTCAAAGAAGTTAAGAGTAAGATTGATAGTACCAGGGACAAAACAAATCATGGGATCAAAACCATACTTGTTACAGCAGCAGCAACAAAATAAGTAAAATTAAGAATAGCAGCAGATCACAATCAAACTTCTAGTTCCAAATGCCACTGAGCTTCAAACACCAGTGAAGTTCACATTTAAATTCTGTGGATAACTTTCCTCTCTGGCCAAGCCAAAATCCCAAGGACAAACATCAGTGAACTTTAACTGAATGTGATTCCACATACATTGGAGAACAAGAAATGTGTGGCTTGCTACTAAACATACTTAAATACATATTAAAACAAGCAATAGGCCAACAAATGTCAACAATAATACTAAGAAAAATGCTGAGGACATGCTTATGGTAAGGTACCCATCCAGTTTACAAATAAAAAAGGGTGCTCTAAGTGTGTGCCTAAGACTTTTTGGGGGAGGGGTGTGGTGGGGTTGGGTGAATGGCAAGCAAAATGGAAACTAACGCTATTAAGTGAAATTTTTAGGCTAAGAAAGAATTGCAAGCATTTGGGAAAAATAAACACAAAACCTTGCAAAATTCAAGTTTAATATATGGTATGGGGAAGGGAGGAAAGAAGGGTTGTACCATATATTCTGAGTTATTCAACAAATGCAGGGATTACTGCAAGGAAATCAGCTGGATGCAATTACATAGTGACAACCCAGCAGCCTCAGTAACGCTGGAACTCTAAAATCAGCTCAGAGCTCCCCCTCAGTCCAGACCTGTCACATGCTGCTAAAAGATTATTTTCAAGCAAATTTCATTCTTTAATATTGATGCTACTACTCAAAGGCCCAAAACTTATTTCTAACCATTCACATCTTCTGATCATTTACAGTAAGGCTTTTTGGACTTCTTTAATTTGGTTGTTTATATACACTTTGAATTTTTGTCAAGTTGCTATTTCATTATAAATAAAATTTCATTTCAATCTCTTTGGAGCAGTTTATGGATTTTTATATGAACAGAAAATATTTTTATCTATTGCTTATTCAGAATATATTAGTGAGATTTTATGTCACTTATGATACATAATTCACCTTATGAAAGTTGACATAAAGCTGCAACTATTAACTTGGCATCTATGTATCTATTACAGTGCAGAAAAAGAGGTAACACAAAAAGTGTTCTGGAAAAACAGTTAATGCAACTTCTTTACATTCAAAATTTGTCTTTACCTCATATCTTTATGCAAATAATAAAGTGTGCAAATATACACACATCTGTATCTGTAGATCTGCTATCTAAGAAGACTCACCTAAGGAAAAATTCTAATAGATTTTAGCAATACTCGTGCTCATAGTACACAGAAGATCAGACATGTTTGGATATGACAGCATATGAAAAACAGAATGAAGGAGAAAGACAAGGTGGGACATTATGAATGTAGTAAACGGTATTGTTCTTTAATGATTTTTCAAAAGATTTTTCAAACAATGTATTGCCTTTACTAGAATAAAACTAAAGTATCACATATGGAAGATTGCTTTTGACTTCAATGGCAGCAGAAATGAGGCTGATACATGAGAGACAGACAATATTTCTGAAGGTTGTTCATTCCCAAAAGGAGTCTTTTGGCTTGCAACAATGCTGTGTTACCACCATCTCAGCTAATACAAGAAAGGTTATGATTTTCTCAACTTCAACAGAGAAACAAGCCTATTAATGGATAAACTCATATCTGCCTTGTTTCAGACTGGTTTTGATCCTACACAGAATGTACGTTCAATGAAGAACAGATTAGAGAAAACTCCCCAAATTCTTAATGCATAATCACCAAGTTCATCATCTAGTGATAAAAAGAGTGCTGTTCAACAGCACAAAAGGGGCTGAGGTTTATCAGTTTGGACTTCACATCAGCACACTGAGGAGAAGATGGACATCAAAAGGAAGGATTCTGCAGAGAGCCAAGTGAGAAATAAGGGAGATGCTACGGTACAGAAACAGAACTCAAGTGGGTTAGAAATAAGGAATCAGCAAAAGCCTTGTGGCAGGAAGTATTAAAACAATGAATCACATTCATGAGAAAGCAGAATTTATTAAGAGCTGTCCCTTCACTAATTTTTTTACATAAAGATTGTGATTAAAGCATGGAACAATAAGTCAGAAATTAAAGCTCTTTGAGAGCAGATATTGAATGTCAAGCTCAATGAGAGGCAGATTGACTTTTGTATGGCATTTGTTAATTCCTTTCTCACCCTTTTAGCCTGGTTCATTACGAAAGGAGTCGAGCATGTGTGGATTAACATACCTTTAACATATAAAGAAATACAGTCAAAATATAGAAAACTATAAATGACAAGGCCCATATTTATTAGTATTTCTCTCCAAAAATGGAAGACCTTTTTTCAATCAAAAAGTCCTTGTCTGGAGACCTTTTAACCCCATCAGTCATTACTTCTTTTGGTGGTGTGACTTACCTGAGCATGCCTGGGGCCAGACAACCCAGTTAATTGGCAGCTCTCTATACTGCCCCTATACAAGCACCCTAAGGAAATGAATGCCTCTTTTGCAGCATTCTTGAGAGCAACTGATGGATGATGAATATCATGGTGTTGATGTTCAACTTATGATTTTCCTCTGTGAAGGTGAAAGATCCCATAAAGGTTCCCCCTCAGTATGTCAGGTTATGCTATCTAAATATATTAATTCCTGTGAAATAATACAAAAATAATGTGTCATAATTTCATCATAATTTTGTTTGTTATTAAAATGATTAATAAATAGGCAGTATTTTTTTCTTATGAAGAGATAAGCGCATTGTAACTTAGAAAGCAGAGGAATAAGACACTTAACACTTTTCAAAGAAATTACTGAAAACACATACCCAAGCCAAAGGAAATGTGAGAAAATTGACTATTGAAGACCTTCATTCCTTTAGGTATGTGTGAAGGGAGGCATGATCCTGATATGTGGAACAAGTAATGAGATGAAACCTGTACATTTCAAACCCAATCAAACAAAACCCCAATCATATAGTGAGAAAATAAGTCCTTGTGCACCTACAGTTATCATTCTTCACTCTCCAATTCTGTCTCTCCTGTACAGTAGACTCAAAAGTGTATTCTTCCTCTAGGGAATATTTGTTGGCTTAGATAAAGTCCTTCTGGACTTTTATTCAGAATTCAGGATGTGAAACAATAGAAGGTCCAGAACCCGAAGCTGAGTCAATATGGGGAGCTCTCACAACCAGCAGCTGCAACTCATACTCACAATTTATCCTTGGCTTTTAATTACTATTAAAAGTATAATCCGCTTTCCTTTCCTTCTTGTAAAGGCATAATGTAATTGCTGCACTTGAAAGTCCATGAATTTCCCTGAGTGTCTGAGGGACAAAGTGGCAGACAACACAGCCCCAGAGTGCCCAGTGGTTAGGTCTGGGCCAATGCCTTTTATAAAATGGATGTCAGTGTGCACATTTCTTCTGCTGCTATCAGTATCAATCAAGGAGCTGGGATGGAGGCAAGAAGCAAACACTGGAGAGTTCATCACACAGCCAGGCTGCAGGCCACAACCTTCAGTCATCTTGTTTCACAGAGACAATGCCATAGCATCCCTCTGCTAGGCTGGCCAGCAGCTCTTTCTCCCACCAGCTGACATTTGCCTGGAGCCTGTGTTTATAAAAAGGTGCTGCGCAAGCAGACCTATTGTGGATCTTGTAATATGATATGCTTTGTCAGTCACAAAGCATTGCTACTGCTCTGTTGCAGCAGCCTAACATTTCTACTCAAAGTCATGGAGAAAAAAAATTATAGAAAGAACAATCCCACTTTAAATGCACAGTCTAATTACCTGGTACCTGAACATAAAATATGAACATTAACAGAAAACTCTGACTCAGTAAATCCTTACAGCTGTGTAAAGGACTGTCATTTTCAGGTGTGAAAAGCACCAGGGAAATTTGATTACAATTTTAATTAATACTAGCAACTCACATAATGACAAAAACACATCTATTTATACAACAAAACATCCATTCAGACAAAGAAATTCCCGCTGGTAACCTTTCCCCAACTATGTGTCAGCCGTTCATTTTCATTTTGCTGATGTTTCTCTTCTCTCTTTGGTTAACACATTCCTGGTTATGCATTTTATCTCATTTTCCAAGATGGGCTCTATTTATGAAGACTCACAGCCATTTTCTTCTGGATGGAAATGCTGCCCTCAAGCTGCCATTGTAACCTGAAACAAGGATGCTTCATTGCTTCGGAAAAGACCCCGGGGACACTTCTTCATACACATATTTATCTTCTTCATGATGTACACACAGATTTCCATTGTGAAGAAAAGCTGTGTGATTCCAAAAGGCTGTGCCTTTCACGAAAAGAAGGTTTGTTCAGGATTAAGATTAAACTGCAGCATTCTGGGGAAGAGAGGAGGCATCCTAACAGAAAAGCACTTCAGCTACAGTAAGGAACTGGAAAGAGTCAGATCACAGTTTTTGCTCTATTCTTTCCTCCTCATTTCATCTCCTTTCAGGTTTCAGTCTCCCACCTCTGTCTTTTAAAATCTGTTTGTTTTCAGCTTTGTTCTTGACCCTCAGCCATATTATTTTCATGCACACTACCTAGAATTTTCATCCACATCGACCTTTTAATAGCATTGTTAATGATTAGACGGGAGTAAATCACATACAAGATAATGGCTGCAAAAAATTAATATGCATGATTCCTGCAATATAATCCACTCGTATACTAATTGTCTGCACAGTTAATTGAAAAGCACTAAATATTTTATTATTCATTTGCTATTTCTTCTCCTTTTTCCATTCTTGCATCTGTTTATTTTTCTTTCTCTAGAACTTTTAACCCACTGTTCCACTCTAATTTTAAGAAAAATTATCTCCTACTGGCATCTAGTCCTAGCACTTAAAATATTTAGGAAACTGAGAATTTCTTTGGACACTGCTGCAGACAAGATGGGGAAGAGATTCCAACTCAGTATCTAGAAAGCTGCTGTAGAAGGAAGTCCTGGGTTTTTTTCAATCATCTTTTTGAAAATCGGACTTAATCAACTGCCACTCTGAAGAATGCAGACTCCTCATCACAATCAAGCTTAGACTCTTAAAGGAACAGAACACTTGCCACTTGGGCATTAACTTGAGACCTCTGTTTGTCTCTAAAATTGTAAATCTTAGAGAAGAACTAAAAAAGAACCAAACCCCAAAACCCTCGTATTAGGATCTGTCTTAAGTCAAGGATTTTTTCCGAAAAGGCCATAATAGTTAAAGGTTATGCTATGGTTCAAATGAAAACACAAAATCTTTACAAATATAAGGTTTTCTTTGCTTCCTTTGTGCATTTCCCGTGCCCCCCCCCCCTCCAGAAGATGGAATTGGGGGTTTTTTGATAGACTTTAATATTAGCCTTTCTCTTGTAGCATTAAAAAATGCAGTGCATAACCTTTATGCAGCTAATGACTAGCAGTGGAATATATTAAAAAATATTAATTTTGTTGTTTAGTATTTTTAAATACAGCAAGGGTCTTTTTTAAATAACAGATTTTCTTCATTCATAAATAAATGCATTGACTAATGCATTTAGCCAGTAATAGCCTGTTTAGGTTTTTTTGGGGGGGGAGGGATTATTTTTAAATTTTGAATGAGCCTAGCACTTATGAAAATACTGAATATACAATTCAACAGGCAAAGAAAAGGCTGTTGTTATCCTAACCAACCATGCCTATAATACCACAGCCTGTGATAGCCATGTAGTTAACAGTCTTCCTGCAAAGTACAATCCCACTAAGTTCTGTGACAATCCTCTGATGGTTAATACAGTTACCCGTTTACACAGCTACATAAAACTGATGCTAAATAAGCAAACTTGACAAAGTTCAGAAGACAGCTCTAAACACTCTGTGATGGTGCTTTTAATGAGATGACTGCGTGCAGTATTTTTCTGCAGATCCCTGCCTTGTTCAGCAAATGAATATTTATGCAGTTTTTTCTCTATTTGCTCCACAGAATGTGGCCCCAAATACAGGATTTTTCAGTGCTATGTAGGCATCTCTCTAGAGTTCTTCAATACAAATGCATTTTTATTAGAAAGACAAAGCAAAGCCAAAATCTATGAAATGAGGCAGTATTACTCTTGTGTGGTACTAATTTCTCATTTTCTGAAAGGAAGATAAAGAAATAGAAAACATGTACCCATTGCCCAAAACATCACCAGTAATTTTGCTAATACCTCATGCTCAGATCACCATCCATGGCACTTTATAACTTTCTACATTCAAAATCCACTTCCCTTTGACATCCCTTGCAAGTGCTGAAACCTCAGCCCTGTACGTCTCTCTTGTCTCTATAAACTCCACTCCTTCAAAGAGGACTCTCTCAACCAGTGCCTGATCACATACTGAGGGTCTCCACATTGCAAGGATCTGCTCCAGGACATGGGCTGCAGGCTTACACTGGCTGGCCCTCAGTAAAACTGCAGATCTATTCTGATGTTCAATATATTGTAAGTAACTGCAAATGATAGAGTTTTATTTTTGCTCTGACATTCTAAAAGATTTATCTCAAGTGAAAATATTATTGTTCTTCATTTGCCCATGAGTGTGTAATTTGGCTTTTTTAATATCTTTCCCCAAGTACACATACAGCCATGCTTAAGAGAGATCCCTGATGAAAAAACAATCCAGAGTTTTCAGATGTGCAGAGCACCTGCAACTCCTGTTGCTATCAGCTGGAGCTGCCAGGCTCTCAGCACTCCTGAAGCTCTGCCTTTAGTTTACGGACTGCCAGAGGTGCATTCATTCTCTAATGAGCAGCTAGCATTGTGATACACTGTAATGTGATAATGGTGCAGATGAGGGAACAAGAAAATGCATGGAGAGAGTTAAATTACTCAGAAAACTACTAATTCTGCTGTTGCCATATGCCAAATCAACCCTGTGTTTGACATTGCTCAGCTTACCTGACCTGGTTCAAGGGAGGTATACACTGTACATTAAATGCATCCATAACCACCTCTTCCTCTCACATAAAACAGCTTATTTACTTGTGGGGAGGTGCAGCTTCCTGTAGAATAAGTCCATATGCTCAATGTCACAGTGTGACCCTAATGCTTAGTGTGAGGATAGTGAAGGCTGGAAAAGCCACTGGAAAAGCAGCTCTCCTGGGTAGTTGCAGGAGCTGTGCACAACCTGCAGCTGTGGAGACAAACACACACCTGGAAACATTGAACCAGCTGCTTCTATCACCAGAGCCCCTACTCTCTGCCCTGGAAAGAGCTGATGGCCAGCAGTTTACAGAGGAAGAGCAATCCTACCCTCTTGGGGAAGATTTCTCTGTGCTCAGCTTATTACCGTACACAGTTTCTAACCCATCAGTCAAACCTTTTCTTCTGATATGCATTTTATGACCTTATGAAGATACAAAGTGGCCTTCCATTTGCTCAAAGCTGTTCTGCACATTTAATACTACCTTACCCAGCTAATCCTCACCTTCAGCTGCCAACACCTCCATTTGAATTGACTTGCATTCACTTGACTCTCACACAACAAAAAATGTTGAATACATTGTCCTATAATATTATTTTACTAATATTTAGTAACAAAAGACAATCAGTTCTATTTCACACTGTATTATATGTTCTGTGTGAAAAGGATGTTCTGCTTTGCAGAGTAGAAGAGCCTAACTCATTATTATTATCATTATTATTACCACACAGGCTGTACACTTCTCTGAGGCTGTTGCAGTAGTGTTTCACAGATGGAGCAAGAAAGAGAAATCTCAGAAGTTGCTCTGGAAATGGCATCAAAAGTGTCACACAAGACTACTTGCAAGGTGAAATTCACTCTAGTTCTAAACACAAAACCATTTTTATGGTATGCCTGAATATTTTGGCATTTTAGGAAACCTAGAAGGACTGGGTGCTATTACTATTACTAAAACCAGCAACATTAGTTCGTTAGCTTGCCGTTTTTAATATTAAAAAAAATTAAGTTATATGCACTGAATAAAAAATTTAAAAGTTAGTTTTTACGCACTGAATTTTGAAAGCACTCCTACAGTGAGCCTATTTTTGTTGATTTGTATCTGGATAATGCAGAACTATATTTGATAGATTTAATTTTGAACCTATGTTATGGGTTAAGAAAATAATGCCGAGTTCTGATGATGATGTCTCACCCAATTGGTTTTATTAGTCATGACTAACAAATGTTGTAATGAATATATTCCTTACATTGAATGTAACTCTGAATGCAATCCTTGCACTCAGAAGAGCTTCCATTCCTTCTCAAGAGAGAAGTTCTTTCTTCCAAGTCCAGATAGCAACCTGATAGACACAATGCAAGCCTTGCATGTCACTAGTCAGTGTTATAACTTGAGTGACACTTTAGTGACTACATCATCACCATGTTCTCCCAGTATTAGGACTAAGCTCTTACCCATTTACACTGTAAATGCAGAAGGGCTGCTCTGCATCCTGTGAAGCCCCAGAGCTCTCATGTCAACAACTCCACTGGCACACAGACTGTAGGGCAGGACTAAGGTCTCACAGTGCTGTCAAACTACTGTGTCTCCAGCCTCTAGATCTGAAATAGGCTAGACTTCCACACTGCCACTGCAAGCCTTCCTACCCACAGCTCTGCAAGCTGCAATCATTTCAGAGTCATGGCTCATTTTCTTTTAAACAGAGGCACTTTTAGATTTCTTTCTGGCTTCTGTGTGTCTATAAATGTTTTCATTTTTGTCACGTTCCAAGGATGAGTATGCATTCCAGCATGTACACAAAGACAGCAGACCTCCCTGTTTTAGTAAAATTACCACTCTTCAGTCTTATGCCTAATAACCATTTAAAGAAAAAAAGCTCCCATTTAACTATTTATAACTGTGTATGACCCCATGCATGCACAACTAGGCTGCTCAAACTGCTTCAGCACTGATTTCAAAACAAAGACTGCCTGAACTAAAGGGCTGTGAGGGTTACCACCACTTTTCAGAGCTTCTCATGCAGCAACCCCTCTGTGCTGTCAGATGTACACAGGTATATTCTCTCAAGAAGAATCCAAAATACAAGAAACTTTGTATTCTGATTCATGATTGCCTTAAAGAAAGACAGTATAATATGCTGAGATGACTAAAAGTCATGAAGTTTTGATAAATAATTCCTATCTTAGTGTGTTGATTCCATATGATTAAAGGCATGTTAATGTATTGCTATAATGCATAATAATAATTAGGTTAAGACCATACAACTGTTTTTGAGGATTTTCAGGTGCTAATTATACTTTCCTCAGACTTACAGCTCAAAACCGAAGTTCTCCTTCCAAACATGCTTTTTTACCCCTCTAAATAGAGGTTTCACACTGTTCTACATCACTGTTCTTGCACAACATTTACAGTTCATGAAACAAATGAAAATATGAAAATTAAAGAGAACAATGATAAATAAAAATCATGGTAGAGCCTTTTCAGTATCAATTGACTCTTATTTTAACATCACCCAGAATCTTAGCTAATAAAAACTCAAAAACAATTACTTAAGTTAGAGAAGCAGAGGCACACAAGCTGAAGAATTCCAAGTCACAAAGGGAGGCAATAAGAGAAATAAGAACAATGCTCGTAAATACTATTTTAATTCTTAACTTTGACTATGAAGACTGATGTCCTTGATATTAGTGTAAGCATCAGAGAGACTAACAGCTGTAACAGCTTGTAAGAGGAATTACCCTGTGACAAAGGACTAGTGCTGTCAAAGTAATGATATTGCAGCAGTGTATCAACAGAAGAACAGACATATCAAAATCTGTCTAATCCCCCACACTGCCTCCTGTTATAGCCAATAAGGATGCTTCAGAAGGACTATATATTATGATATATAGTACTGGTATTTGTCTAGAATAGTCTTTCACCTCCTAGCAATCTCTACTTTGAAGACTTTCTAAGCCACAACAGTAACTTTGTATTTAACATTTTGCTCTCACAAATTTGTCTAATTGTTTTTGAATCATAATCAATTTTTGCATGTTCAACACTGAACATAAACATTGAGATCGGGAATTCCACTGCTTACTTGCTTTCATGTGAAAAAATGATCCCTTCTGTTTGAACACCAACTAGTTTTCTTTAGATTCATGTTCATATTAGACTAAATACTATTTTTCATCTAATTAATATTTAAGTTCCCAGTACTTTAAAACATATTAGCACAAGGGTAGGTGGTATGATTGTTTGTACTCACAAATCTCTTTTGTTTTTCGCAAAAATTTAATGCTTCAGATAGATTTGCTGGGTATAGGTGAATGAGCTCAGGACACTGTTTCTTCATAGTTTTAGTCATGATTTCTTGCCCTGAAAATGAAATAGTTTTATTTGTGCCTTTCCCAGAGCTGAGAGGTTTTTTCCAAACTTAAAGCTTAGCACTGAACACCAAAAACTCTTCAGTAGCTTCAGAGACAATGTCCTGTGAAAGCTTTCTTCCTCAGACTGGCTTATGAAGGAAAAAACAACCCAAAACCCACAACAAAAATAATTCAAAGTTCCTTCAAAGCATGAAGCTATTTACATTCTTCTACCAATATTAGAAGCAGCTATACTGAAGTAATGATTCCAGATTTGAGAATTTTCTGAAATCAGAAAGAATTTATAAAAGTGAGACCAGAAGGATCCCACCTCTTCAGAACAGAGAATAAAAGATTGCATCCCTTTGCTGTAACACACTTCATTACCAAAATGCATTTTTCTGCTCAAGTTATGGTCGGTTCTCTGAGAAAACAATAAACTCCAATGGTTACTTCTAGTTTCTCAATCAAATTAAGTTAGAGAGATCTGTGCTGTAGAGTCACCATCCTACAAGAAAGATTTCTGTAGACAGTCTATGCAATGAAATTCCACTTTTATCACTGGCCTTTTTAAAAGCATTCCAAATAATAATTAAGTACCTGCAAACCCCGAGTGTCATTCTATAATCAAATATTGTTCTAATATTAATTTACACAATTAGATAGGGAATTTTTCATAGACTCTGCAAATAGATCTGCATTTCACACTGATGTATCTGAGCTTTCTTTGAACTCTCTAACAGGACTACAGAGAGCCCCAGAGCAGCAGCAGCAGCCACAGTGACACTGGAGTTACTACACACAAGCTACCACATATGGAAGGTCTAGGAAGCTTTTGTAACACAGACTGAACTTTTCTTCCTGTGTACCTATACAAAGATCATCTTCTGAGGAATGCTACAGGGTTAAAATCCAATCAGCCCTAGGGTACTATATTTAAAATTATTAGGAAATAAATGAAGTATGTTCAGTTTGGGAATGTGACAACAGAGCCCTTTGCTGAGAACTTAGAAATCTCCACAAGCTATGAGTTTCTTTTTAAATGAAGCATTTTTTTTTTTTTTAAGTAATATTTTGGGGAAAGGGGCTGTTTGCTAGAGAAAAGTAATGGGATTTAGATTAGGTTTTCCCTTTCAATCTTCACTTTTAACAGTGTGACATTTGCCCCTAAGACAGCACTCTGGTTTGTGTTCCTATCCCTGGGAAATACATGCCCCAGAGAGCAGTTGTTTAATGAAAAAGTTTTTATAACATATTCATGGTAGTTAATGTGAATAGGTATTATATCCTAGTAAAGGATATCCTCATCATAGCTACACAAACAATTCATCACTCCACTGTAAGGGAGTTTCCCACAAAGACATTCCAACAACATCCGTAGAAAATAAATACACACATACACACAAACATAACAAGTTTAGGTTGTTTTCAAGCCTTATCACTAAATGTGGTTTATAATGGATCTTGCTGCTAAATTAAAGTCTGCTCCCTCAAGGACTCTTTTGTATCTTTCAAGATGTTTTTAAAGCATTTTACTCTTCAGTAGATCACTACAATGCCATGTAAATAAAACTGATTAATAAGAATTCAGTGAGGAGAGAAAGACATTTACCATAAAACCAGGAATGCTTTGAGCTCTGTAGAGATTCTTTTCTGCCACACACAGCTTGGCTGGAAACATTCCACTGGTCCCACAATGCACATGTTTTCAATTACAAACTACAGATTTTATCAGAGTTTAAGTTAATTATTTTATACCTCTGAGATAAAAGCAATTCATGTTTAAAAACAAAAGTACATATCTTCCTATTTTAAAGCAAAAATATTTGTGTTTCCAAGGAATGGCTGTGAACCATTTAGAACAATTTTTTACTTTTAAGATCATTGTCATAGGAAATCTATTCTTCTCTGGTGGTTTACCTCTCTCAAGTTATCAAGCCTTCACAGCATAATGAGAACAAAATTACATCTCGTGGCAGTCTCTTATGATCCTGTTATTTACAGGCTTTTTAGCAAAAAGCAGCCCCTTCACCAGCTTTTGTAAAAGTGATCCAGTGTGCATTTTCCACCCATTGCTGTTTTCAATGTCCAAACTGTATCAAAGTAAAACAACCCAAAGGAAATGAAGCAGCTTCTGTCAACATCCCCAAAGTGCCATATGAAGTATACACCCAGAATAAAACTTGAGATTTATATGTTAATAATATCAGCTTGAATTTAATAAGTAAATCAAATATATTGTTTTACAAAATGAAAAGTATCATCAGTGAGGACAGATAAATCTCTAAAATACCTTACTTAACTTCATGCCAAAACCAAAAAAACATAACAGTGTGGAAATGTTGTATTTTCAAAATTCAGTGTTAATACAATAATACCCTGTCCAACAAATCAATATTTTTGGTCCCCTCTGAGAGGAGAGTATACATGTCATGACTTTACACTGTTTTAAACTAGAGAAGGAAAAATTTCTCCAGCATCATTTCTAAAACTTGCACAAATGCCAAAAAAGATGATGAATAAGAGTTAATGAGTCTTCCACTTCCATTGCTGAAAGTTTATTTTCTTTAAGGGCATTTGGAAAATCGAAATGAAGATTTCATGAACACAAAAATGAAGAGTTTTTGAAGTAGAAGATACTAGAGGTTCATAAAATAGGGAAAAATCCCAGAGATTGGGGATTCTATTTTCCCGTCTTGCCGTGGAATGGCCACACAGCTGCAGGCAAGTCCACGCTGCACACCACCACCTATCAGTTTATCAGTCTTTGAAACAGGAGAAAGACATTTTGATCAGAAATTTGCTGATCTAATTCAGTAAAGCACCATGAGATTTACATAGAAAAGATGTTACGTGTGAGTGTAAAACAGACAGTAAATATCCTGAAGTAGATAAATGTCTCATCAGCAAGGAGATAATTTGTGGCAAACACTCACTACTTAGCTAATTTGTTGCAGGAAAGAACAAAACCATAACAAATGTAACCTGGACAAAGTAGAACTGAACACAAAGGGCATCCTGGAAATAATTTCTGCTCTTCTAGTTCCATGATAATTGTCATGTAAATCAGAAGAGGTAAAATTACACCACCTGGGAAAGTAATATATTTCTTTTATTTATTGAAGGACCTCAGAAAAGTCTTACCCACCTGATTAAGTAACACTGTGTTTGTTTTGTGGACAATAAAATGTAAAAAGTTTTCCTTTTCCTGTCAGCAAATGATGAATACATGTGGAACAGATTATTTAATACCACCAGACCACCAGGGAAGAAGATTTAGGTGAGCAGCAGCAGAGCTATACCATTTATTTTTATTACCATGCATTAAAAATTACGTTTACAGATAATTGTTTTTCTCCCTCCAATAAACCAAGATTAAAAAAAAATCAAGGGGAATATTTAATAATACCAGACCACCAGGGAGGAATTTTAAAAGTTTATTTTTTTAGTGACAAATTGAATTCTCTTTTTCTTTCTTTCTTTTCTTCTAAATTTCCAATTATTTTAAACTGCAATTTGTGGAGAAAATCTGAAAATAGCATGACAAAATGAGTTTTCAGACTGGGGAGTTTCACACGGATTAGGTTGTCTTTTTATAAGGGTAATTAGCTAATCAAATAGTCCCTCAACACCAGCAGTTTTACAACACCTGTGTAGCTGCCCACATGTTATATAATGTTTTGCAGATGTAAGTCCTCAAAAGTTTGGTCACACAGTCCTATTTCCAGTATTCTTTGTCATTCTTGCTCCTCCTGAAGCCTGACACAACTGCTATCTGTTTCTGTGGGAGTGTTACTGCATACAAAGTTGTCGATCTTAGTTCACTTTCCTGCCAGGAAAACTGTGTTTTATATAAACCTCTATTTTAAATTCCCAATCCCACTTTGAAACTAAAAGATTGTGAGAAAGGTCATTCACTTCTGTGATGCTCCTGATACTAGGAAACCAAAAAAATACTGGAAACATAAGTAGTCAGTTTGCTTATGTGAGAGCTCCAGATGATTTATCTATAAAAGGAATTTGGGGCCAAATTCTCAAGTCAATGCTCATTAGCTAAACAAAGCTGATACGGGCTTCAAAGTCAGTAGTGATTTTGCCTAAGTAAAACCAGCAAGCCCATCAGGATCTGATAAGCATCTGAATGCCTCAGAATTGCAAAAAGAAAAAGAAATTAAGCCACTGAATGTTTAGCTGTTTGTCTATTACAGTATGAAAGGATCCAGATGTTAGAAGAGAAGTCTATGCTATTATGTAGTGCTTGTCAGGTTCACACTATTTTCTATTTGAAGAAAACAAACAATTCTGCATGCACAGCAGGGCCATAAAAACATGCAGTGACACAAGAATGTGCAGTGAACTTTTTCAAACGTGCACCGACTTTTTGAAATATAAATGTTGGCTACTCAGCAGTCACCTATGGCTGCTGCAGCCACTGCTTGGATCGGTGTTTGCTCATTCACAAAGTGTCTACAGAGGGTTTTTTTAATACACAGCTTTAAAAAGAAACACATATTCCTGGAAGTCAACATTTGCTACATCCCTTTTCAGTTTTATCCTGACTGTTTCATCATCAATATACACAACAACCAATCGTCAGCTTAAATGAGAATTACACACTCTCTAGGAAGGTTTTACAAACTTTCATGTGGTCCTCAGGACACACTCCAGAAAGCGGGAACAGCCTGCAGTGACACACCAGGAGATGAGACCTACTCTTAACCTCTTCTGCTTTCACAGCCAACTGCTCCTGCCATTACTGCCCAGGACACTGTAAGGCACAGTGTTCAGCACTAGTGGCTCCTCTCGGTACCACCAGATATTCTCCAAAGGGAAGAAAACCCTGCTCTAATGAGTACAATTCATTTCTCAATTCCTACACCATTCTTTCCCAGACCTGGTTCTGGTCTTAACCTCCCACACACATGGACCTCTTTGGATTAGGCACTTCTTCCTCTTTCCCTTCTTTCCTCCTCCAAAAAACTCAAAGGTTGAATAGCATCTTCTGCAAAGAAAGAAAAGGACAGTCCTCAGAAAGGCTAAAAAGGGCAAACAAAACCATGTGCTTGCCCAGTCATCAATCACAGACTCTGCAAAGATGCACATTCCAAAACCTATAGAGTGTTTCCAGTGCCTTTGCCCTAACTCCTTGCTCTTACATGACTAAGCTCTCCCCCAAAGCTCATCTTCATGATCTCCTATGGATCCTATGGATAGGGGTGATCTCCTCTAATTTCTCAAGTCAAATGCTGTGATTTCTCAGACACCAAATTCTCCAGAGCTCTACTGACTTCACATGTCTTCATCCCTGCATACAGCCTCCTAAATGTCTCAGACTGGAGCCCTACTAAACCTGCTTTCAGAGCCACAGCAGCTGAACTTTTCCTTCCCCTAACATCCTTAGCCTCCTCAAATCCCAGCCTTCATTCACAGAAGCCTGTATCACAGTAAAACTGAATTTTGCCTACATTGTTGGTACCCCTGAGGAGTGTATCCAAAGCTCACTAAAACCACTTGAAATTCTTCCAGACAGTTCAAGGGCACGCTCTTTTTGTCCTCTGTTAGGCCTTGAGCTTTGGTTCTAATCTTCCTTATACTGGGGAAAGTCAGTCCATGCTTTTTTTCTATGCTGCTTTCAAAAACTAGAAGATGGAGGGGAATATGTTGACAAAATATCTAAATCTAAAAAGGATTAATAATTTTTATGAGATTTAGGAATAATTCTAAAATACATTTTTATGAAGATTTATGATTTATGTGGTCATGTTTAATTTGAAGGCACATCATATTATTAGACCTCAACATGCATGTTTTCTCTTTTTTCTTTTTTTTCATCTGTAGCTATGAGGACAAGCAGTAAAACATTTGTTCATAAGCCAGTCTATGTGTTTGTCAGTAAATAGTTCTAGTAAACTAAATAATGGAGTTAAGTAACAAACCACAGGAGAAAGAAAATATGTTTCAAATGAGGTTTGAAGAGGGAAAGTCAATGAAGCCGAAGAACAGGAGTTACATATGTAAATCTATCCCAGAAAAAGCTTAATTATGAACAAAGACAAAAATATTAATTTCTCTTCCCTCTCTGGATATTATTTGACCACAAGCAGCATTCAAAAATTATTCAAGTTGCCTAACAGCAGCAACAAAGTGACTTTTAAAGGGACACCAAAAATGCTCTTGCAAAGTCAAATTCAGCTACTACAGCCACTTGAAACTGTCCCCTGAGAAGTTAAAAATTAACAATCAGCTAAATCAAAAGGCTGGGCTCCTCCTAAATGACTACAAATCCTAGAGCACAGAGTCATGATGCTTTCTGGCTCTTCAGGTGTTGTAAGTGTTAGGTTTCAAATTCCTTCCAGAGTGTCTTTTTCCTTACTGCTCACAGCAAATACAAGAAGCAAACAGAAATGCAAATCTTTCTGGCTAAAAACCAAGCTGAGTCCAGGAGAGGCAGAGAGCATAGAGCTGCCCAGAGCAACAGCTAGCTGATGAATGAACTAATGACAATGGACAGCAAACTCATCTCTCTTCCCAAGCTAAATTTTCATTCACTGAGTTAGTAAAATCATGATTACCATTATTACATTTGCTTTACACAGCATCTGCCCTGTACCTGCTGTTATATTTTATTTTGACAACTGTAGTAAGCAGTAGTTCTTCAGAAGTGTAGGCACAAATGTCAAGGGGGAAGAAGTATGGTGGGACATGGTAAATAGGCTTATAAGATAATTTTTCCCAGCAGTTGAACAAAATGGGTAGTGAAAATGTTTCCAACGTTCACTCTACTTTCTTTGCCCCTTGTCTTGAAATGCTCCATTTTTCTTGGCACAGGAAAGGTGTTGCTCACACTTCATTTTCATTTTGCTTGTTAAGTGACTGAACACAGGAATAAGTTCTGGCACAGGAAATAATTTGTTTCTGAATTTTAATGCCAATGAATATACAGTTGTATAATATTCATGATGCCTTGCACTTAGCACATCCAATTCCTTAAGACTCAAAAACACTTTACAAACGAATATAAAAGTTATATGTAAGGGTCACTCACATAATTCTCCTTAGAATATCCACTTCCTGTGTCACATCACCGAAGAAATTTTGAACAATTCAAAAATGAGTGAAGTATTTTTGTTTGAACTGAATTTGGACATAAGACACCCAGAGGAATGCATCTGGCTTTACAGAAAATGTTGTAGGTGGTCAAAGCAATGAGTTATTGTTGCCCTTAGTTCTTGCCTTCTGATGTTTGCATTTTTGCAATGGAGTTTCTCACGCAGTTTCATGTAAATAATATATTTTTAGACTTGTTTTTCTCTCTTTATTTACATATTTCTCCTCTGGGAGGATTAAATTGACAGACTGTGATTTTCACCAACGAGGTTGGAGAAGTGGTAACGCCATCATCCAATCTCTTGGCTTTTCTAAAATTCTATATAATGGAGTCAGAAGTTTAATAAAAAA
>VZSR01000205.1:3314306-3409868 GCA_013398615.1 Brachypodius melanocephalos
TGGAGCATCCACAACTTCTCTGGGCAACCTCTTCCAGTGCCTTGCTACCTTCACAATAAAGAATTTATTCCTAGTATTGAAAACTGCACTCTTGCAGCTTACAGCCATTACCCATTGTCCTGTCACTTTATGCTCTTGTAAAACTTCCCTCTCCAGCTTTCTTGTAGGCCCCTTATGGTACTGGAAGGTGCTTAAGGTCTCTCTGGAGCCTTGTCTTCTCCAGGCTGAAAAAGCCCAACTCTCAGCCTGTGTTCATAGGAGAGGTGCTCCAGCCCTTTGATCATCTTCATGGCCCTCCTCTAGACTTGTTCCAACATGTCCCAATTGCTTATGTTTTCTTTACCTGCAGTTTGGAAGCATCTATTGCACAGCTTTTTCTGGGGAGCTATAATGTTTCATCTGTAGTTTCTGTAATGAAGTACCTGTAAATAAGTTTGATTTCAGCATGCTGCAGGAAGAACTCTAGACTGTCCAATGATTTGTTTTCACTGACATACAAAGGAAACCATGTTTGGCAAATTCAGCCTCTTTCCCCTGCTTTGCTGTTCAGACTTCATAATTGTCAGGAACATCTGTGTATATTGCTAGTCACCTTCCTAAAAACTAACAGGCCTCCAACCGACAAAACTTCTATACTCCTGCTAAATTTGTTTTTAATTATATTGCAAGTAAGAAAAAAAATCCCCAGCTGTTAACACTGACTCAGAAAGGCTGAAAGGAGATGTAGAGCAGACATTAGGAAATACTTTCAAAAATTCTTGTAGTTCATCATGTTTTAGTAAGAGATATTTCTAGCTTTGAATAAATTCTGAAATATTCTGAGATGACACATTAAACAATACATTATGATTATGGGTTTTAGGTTTTAATGCCTCAAATTCTGCCTCAAACCCACAAAGTATTAACTCTATATTTGCAGGTAAATACTAAGTTATTTGTCATAATAACTTTACAACTTTGTGTTTCATCTTGCCTTGATTGCTGAAGGTAATAGGGCCCGCTTTATTATGCCCATAAATTGAGTCAATTGACTTATCCTTATATCCTGTTTCCTGAACTTAATGAGAGATTCTGCATCATTAGGAAAACACATCATCCTACAACAGGATCAAAAGCAAAGGAAGACTGACAACAAGTCATTTGGATTTCAGAGAACGCTCACAGGACAAAATTTCAGTGTTGTGACCTGAATTAGGACAAACAACTGGCTTGGTAAGTCAGTTTGCTGATTCCTGGGCTTACTTTGCAGATGGCTCAGAAAACACAAACAAAACTGAGTTATTTCTGAACATATGTTACATTCAGCTGATTATAAACTCCATGCTTTTGTATGAAAAGATTAGAAAAAGTTCAGAAGAATATATTAAAGCAACAAATTAAAGGTGCCGTTTCCAATAAAGCAATAGAAATGTTTTCAACTTCAGTGTATTTTCACTACCAACACAAAATATCGGACATATTACATTGCCATCACGATATTTGAATGTAAAGGCTAGCATTTGATAAAAGGAATAGGATGACAAATCTCTCAAATCCCAGCAGATGGAGTTTTTTTGGTATCTGGGCACATGGGTACAGCACTGGTAGCACACCTGGGTCAAAGCATTCACTGGCCCAGAGCAGGTCACAGCAGAATGCAGTCCCCCAGCTCGGCCCTCATGGTGTGCAACATGGAATGTGCCACTGTGTTTGTTGCCCACGACAGTACCCACAGCATGTTCTTCATTCCTAGCACATTCCAGGTTTTCTGTGGTTTCTATACAAGACAATACCAACCTTATTATCTTGTCTCTGCTCAGGAAAGAAAATAAAAACCAATTGCAGTCAATGCTCAGATGTTCTCAATGTTTAGGAGTGCATAGGAAGTTGGTCGAAATAACTTTGTTGTTGATTATCCACCTGTTGCCATAAATATATTTTTATTCACATACAGATAAAGTCAAAACTTAAAAGGGGAGGAATGCCTAGAAAGAGAGAAGACTATATATATATGTAATAGACAATGATTTCATCATAGCTTAAAAAGCAAACAGTAAAATTATTACAAATTAAAATGTCTTCAGGCATTTTTTCAGCTCAGTTCTGTTTAGTTTTCGTTGTTTTTTTTTTCTGAATAGGGAATTTATTATATTTCTAGTGCAGATATTAAAATAAACCAAACTGCACTTTTGTTTCCTTGATATTATTTGAATATGCATAGACCCTTGAACTCCCCATCCTTTGGAGTTCACACATTAATGACAGGTGATTTTCATTTGCTGTTATCTTTAAAGACTACGGCATAATTTCCAAATAAAACAATATAAAATTTACATAATATCCTAATTAGAAAGATAAATTATCTGAAAATTTAAGGTTCCAGCAAGATTACTGAACTAGAGAACTTGAAGTTAATAATAAAAGGCGTTTTTTCCAAAGTATTAAGGAATGACTGCAACGCACTGTAGAGTATACCATACCTGACAATCCAGTACTTATTTTCGTTCATGATAAATTTTCAATCTCAACTCTATCTTTGAGGTTGCAAATATATACTAATCCATTATTACAAACTATCTTTACTAGAAAATATTATTTCTGTTTTGTTTTAATTCAGTTATGAATAAATAACCTCACAGTAGAATAAAATGTTCTGTATGTTGTCCTGCATTAATCCAAAATCACAAGTAAGGTTTTCCTGCAGTGTGGAGTTTTGTCATCAAATTAAAGTTCCAAGAGAATACTTCTGATGTTCAGTAGATCCATATTATTTTTCCACTGCAAAGCACATACTAAAGAATTTTATATGCATGTTACCAATATGTGGTTGCATAGAGAATGTAGAGCTGGATGTGTAAAGGAGTGCTGCAGAAGACTCCAACCTGCAGACCAAGGACTTCTCTTCAGTGTGGATATTGTTGACAGACTAGATCACAATGGTCAGTGGGGTCAAGGTCTACTTTCTCTCTCTTTGGTGCACAGATTCTCTACTCAAAAGCTTATAAGTTGCAGTCTCTCAATAAAAGCTATTGAAGGTGAGCTGCTGTCCTGCAAAGTTACCATCTTCTGGTGCTCTGCACATATTTAGCATCTATTTAGGTGTTCTCAACCCTTCTCAACTGTGAAAATCTCTATCCTCTAACAATTACACATTATAAGTAGATACCCTGCAAGTATTTTTTTTTAGGCAAGTATATTTTCTTTTAGGGACTACATAAGAGAGCCCAAAGTTACAAGATGGTGTAAATGCTCCCTTGGCCACAAACAGTTTTGGTAAAAGATTGCAGCTGAGAGAGAGGTTGTTCCTAGTTAAATAAAGTAAATATATTAATTGTATGCCCAAGTGCTGCATAGTCTTGGTTTTGACCAGTTTAATGGTGCTGTGGTTAATGACAATTTTACAACATGTAGCACATCCTTTCTGCAAATGGCTTCATTTTACTATACAGTTCCATAATAGCAAAGAGTATGTCCCATTTCAGGAATGGTCCCAGATCCTGAGCAAATCTATGTAGATCCTTTAGACATAAAAAGGTGAATTCTTCCTTTTTCTAATGTTAAGTCTAAGTTTAAAGAAATAAAAATCCCTACAAGCATTTGTAGAGTTACTCTTTTCTTGGGGAGGCCAAAAGCTTTCTATGTATTGGTTGCATCAAGTATACATTGAAATGAATACTGAGAAAAAATAACTTAATCTTTGTAATTTATAATACAAAATCTTCAAATTAGGCTCAGAAATCTACTCATGGTACTTACAAAACAGTTGTGCAGAAGTACTCTCAATGAACTGCAGAAGCAAATTTTACTTAGTGCTCCAAAGACCTTTCTGGATGTCACACATGCCTCACTGCTCTTTTAATTAATTCCACTATCTGCAGGGCAGGAGAACCTCAGCTTCAGCCTCTTACCATTTCCAAGATCCAGTAAGAGGATGCAAACCCTGGTATCCTCTGGAAAAAATGAGAGCAATATCTTTCCCTACAGATGGTTAGTGGGTCTCCTCTGTGATTAAGTATTTGTATGTGGATTAACAAAAGGCAGTGATTTCTGCAATCATGATACCAGGAACCTTCAGGGAAAATAACTGCACTCCCTTCTTGTTATGACATAACACCAGTTAAGTCATGTAAGCCAACTCCACCTGCCTTTCTGAATCCCTCTTTGTTTATGAGGGAGAAAGAAATTGCATGTGGAAGGAGAAAAGGGGTTTAAGACTATGAATTGAGAATGAGTGGTGTGCAGAAGGCACATAAATCAGGTCTTTCTTTATCAGAAATGCCAAACACACTGTACGATCCTTACATTTGTTTCTTTTCTCGGAACTACTTTACGGATGTTTAAAGGGTGTGGAAAGGAAGAAACACTTTTGCAAAAACACTAACATTGGCAGGCATTCAAATTGCTATGAAAACCAGTTCTAATAGCCTGTTAGCTAATATTTTCTATAATACCTCCCAAAGGGTTCAGAGGAAGAAATTTGGAAGTATAAGAGCTAAATAAAAAGTCTGATTTTTGTACTGAACTCTGGAACAATAAAACCTGAGATAATTCCTTCTCAAATAGATTTGTGTTATCAAACACATATCCAGCTTCTGTGAAATGCTTTTTCACTAATGGATTTCTAAGTCCTTCCACATTGCCTGACACTTTCTTTCGCGTTATAAATGATTACGGACAACATAATGCTGGTGGGGATGCTAACTTTCTCAGACTGTTATGGCCAGGCCTAGACACAGCTTGTGTTTTGGAACTGAGCTCCAACCCACAGGGAGCAGAAACACAGGACAACTGGGTAAAGCACTAACAACGTTACTAGCTACACCAAGTGTTACAGTTTCATCAGATAAAACTTTTTTGTAGGATTTGTCACTTCACCGCTGGGTGTAGTATACAATAATACTTGCCTGATACCATAGAAATCTGATGATTTATTAATGAATAAAAATCTCATGGATAGTAGACATTTGCATAATGATAAATCCTACTAGCTAACTTAGCAAGGACCACTAGGCTCAGGAGAACTTCAGCTTGATAAAAGCAGGAACCATTCCTCCCTCTATATGCAAGTAATGTCCTCTTCTCTCTTCCTATATAGTATACATAAAAGCACGTAATCTTTTCCCTTTCCTAGAATATAAAGATTGCTATAAGCATCACAGTTCACAAAGATACTCCAAGAATCCACTTTCAGAAAAACTAGTCCTTATTCCCAGCCAGATCCAGAATTTTCAGCCAAGCCAATCTAATTGCTTCAGTTTTATAAATTACTTCTAGCCATTTGCACAGCTTTGTTTTCACCTTTTTCCAATCAAAATGTTGCCAAAGAACAGGTTAAGAGATTTTGGTGATACAGGACCAAGCTTTCACATTAATTACAAGGTATGCAAATCTTGCTTTGGATTGATTTAGGGTTTCTTCTTAGCCAGAGAGACATATTTTAATCTCTGCAATATACTCTGGATACATTCCTTTGGCTTGACTGCCTGCAGGAAATAGCTTTTAAATACCAAGAGTGCACTACAGTCGTCCAAGCTTCAATGTGGATATGAGATTTCTAACAGCTTTTATCATCTTCTAACATGTGCCAAAAAGGAAAACATCGAATAGCTTGGAGCACTGGAAAAGGAGACAGAATATGAATCAGTGCCTATGTTGGGTCCTGAAGCTCTGGGTGATTACTGGCTCTGAAGAATGGTCACTTACTGAAGATTTATATCTTGTTTAAATAAACATTCAAAACAACTGTGCAAAGGACTTCTCTCTCATCACCCTAAACTGCATCCCCTTAGCTACACAGAAGTGTGGCTTTCTGTGTGAATTTCCTCTGCTTCTTTTGGGAAGACCTCATGTATCTACAGCAGTAGTGTGAACAAAACAGCTTTGCACTCACTGCAAAAAACACAGAAAGGGAGCTGGCTCAGGAGGTCACTACAAGTGCATTCCCAATGCTCTTGTACTATTTCATCTCGTACTAGAGGAGGGGCTAATATTCTGAAATAGTGAAGTATTGGCAGAAGATTTGTTGCAGACATTTATCACTTCAGTGGATAAAGTCTGACCATCATAATTATCATGAAGACCAAGGTAGTACTAAGTATCGCCAACACATCTTTTATCTCCACTGATTGACAGCACAAAAGACTGTTACCTGGTTTCTCAGACTGCTGAGAACATTTGAGAACAGCTGAAGAGTTGCTCTTTAATATCCTTACTAATTATGTGATGTATAAGGAACAAAATAAAAAATATCATCTGTACCAGAAAGGAGCTCAAAGAATAGAAAATAAGGAAATCAAAAATCAAAACTTTCTAAATAGTGATGTCCTAAAAAAAAATTATTATGTCCCTAATTAATAATTTTTCTTCTTCCTTCACAGGCCAGGTATAGCAAGATTACTGTTGTTATACTGTTGCCAGATTATATTCTTAGATGTAATAAATAGTAAGTGAAAACCCATTATCTGAAATACCATTTTGCAGTATTTCATGTTGCTTTTACTTTTAGCACATGTATTGATAAATCTCACAAATGACAGAAAGATATTTTTTGAGGTAAACATTCACTTAATTGGTATAGAGCATGTTATCCCTGAAAAGTTAGTCACGTCTGATTCATGTGACTTTTTCTAGAAACACATAGGCAAAAGATATTTTCATTAGAGGAAAAATACTACCTGTTAGGAAAAAATTTTTTTAAAGTTTTTTAAGTTTACAGTGGTCCTTAAAAAAACCTTCCTGTTCACTGAGGAACAGAGGCTTAGGATTTTTCTGTGAAAACTGAACAAGGAACTGTTTAAAGAATTATCATATTTATTTGTTATATAATAGTTCAAAAAACCCAAAACCCATGCTGGTAGGAAAATTCTTAAAAAGCCCAGTGAACGCTATTGAGCCAACTATCAGCAGAAACCAGCTCCCTGCAATGGCGAGCCTTGCAAAGAGTCCATACAGCAGCTGAACAGACAATCATCTAGGAAGCACCTTCTGGACATTAACCAGCTGGATTTCTGATGCTTACCCACTAGGGAGCCAGCTGGATGGACAATAAACCACTCTCAAGAACCATGCCTCAAACGCCGAGGAGACGAGGCCCAAGGTAGTCTGTGGAAAAGGCATCTGGGGAGCTAAATAGAAGAAGGGAAGAAAGCCAGTGAGCAAGACACTTGGAAGTTTAGGCGAGCCAGCAGCAAGCCATTCTGTGATCCTTACAAGAAGCCAGAGAAAGAGCTGGCTGCCCGTCAAGTGATGAACTGGGAGACTAAGGAGCTCGAGAACCTGCCAGGTCAAGAGCCTCGAGAGCTTAGAAAAGAGGTCATGAAGCTGCTGACAGGTTGCTTGACTGGTAGAAAACCTGGCAAGAAAATGAAAGCTCACCTCCCTGCTGATTTTATGTTGATATCTAAGACAGAACGAACATTCCTCTGGAACGCTTTTTTCCACCAAACAGGCATAGTTCTACTGGAAAAGCTTTATTGAAGGAACAGTCTGTCTTTCTTCTAAAAATACCTATTGGTCATAAAAGATGTGTCCCTCCTGGATAAATAGCCAGTCTGAAGGGCTACTTCAACTGCTTTCTTCCCAATAATGGAAGAAACACCTTAGCCAAATTTGAGGCATTAACATGAAGGATACAGTTCTGGATTTCAGCTTTATTAACCCTGAAAACAGAGGGATTTTAAAATAACAGATATAAAAGCAGATAACAAAATTATGCATTTCTACAAGAAAAATAGCCAAGGTCAAATAGGAATAAGCCAAGATACAGAACTTCACTACAGACATGTAAGTCTCCATTGTTTGTATTTTCTCATTTCTAGAACATTATCTTTAAAGAAGTCTAGATTGCATTTTCTTGCCGAGCAGTGAAGATCGAGTTAAAATAAAAAGCTGCTTTCTGCCAACTCGTCAGAAAAAACAATAGGAACATTTTTCTGGCCAAGGCTCAAGGTTTTCATGCTTTCCTGAGCCAAACAAGTATACAATATTAGCAATAATAAGTCAAAAATATTTTATGGCTAGAAACAGCTTTTAAGTTGCAGAGTACTTCTAATACAATACAAGTTTTGTTGAACTCAGCATCAGAACATGTAATAGGTGAGAAAGGAGTCTGGTGAATAAAGACAGCATTATTAAAGATAGCTGAACAGACCAACTGTGCGTCACAAAGACACTCCTGTATTCTTGAGGTAGATATATTTTCCATGCCCTTAGCCAAAAAAAAACAGTGGCACTGGGGAAGTGAAATAAAGAAATATGCTTATCCTTGCCTTGGCAAGAGAGGGTGAACTGTGTTCCAAGCTCATAATTTTTATTCTCATTCTGACAATCACAAACACTTACTTAAGCTGAAATATTGGACCATAGTGCAGGGTCTTAAATATGATTTTTGAAACTTGAACCCTTGTCTCATATTTACATGAGAATTATGACACTCTATCCCCTAATGCTAATGCTTGCCCATTTTGCTAATCCTATACTTGTGCTTTTCACTTGACCAATCCCAGCATAGAAAATCCCACCACACAATGTAAAATGAATGATAAATTACTTATCTCTCAACAACCTTATAAGCTATAGCAACAAAAAACAGATCTCAAGCTATCCACTTTCTTACTTTCACAAAGCTGTATCAACCTTGTATTCTCAATATGAATTTATTTTACAGTTCATCAATTTAATTCATGTTTTGTCTATCAGTCACTGATTCCAAATTCTCTACTTTTTCATCTTTTTTTCTCAGCTTCTTGCAGCCTTGAGCCAAGACTTTTAAACTTTCTATCCACAGAAACCATCACAGCCTGGACTACATCCAGACTTTTACTAACATCTGTCAAGTTCATATTTGTGGTTGTGATGGAGTGGAATAGAGAATAAAAATGGATGGCAATGGATTAACCCAAATACTTCTTTATTACGCTGTAGCCATTTTATATGTCTCTCCTGTACTGATTCTTACTCAAGTTTCCATACAAATATCCTCTCCTATGTTATCACCTAGTAACAGAAGATAAAAATAATCCTTTTCACATAATGAGGTAATGACCAACATTAAAAGTGACACAACTAAGATTCTTAACTCTGAAATGCAAACTTTAGTCTATTGCACATCATTGTGCATGCTCTGTTTCAAACATGTTGAAGCTCACAGAAAGGAAATGGAGGAAAATAAGAGGAAAATATTTTTGCCTGCAAAAAGTGAAAATAAAATCTGTATGTCGGGACTTTATTTTCTAGAGTCTAAAATGTAGTACTGATAGTTTTTAGTTCTACTATGAATTCCACCCAAAAATCTCACTTCCTTTTCTAAAAATTAATTAACCCCTGTGGGGCAATTGTTACATACAGGAACTAAGGAAAACGATACTAAACCACCCACACAAGCCAAGCAGAAGGCAGATGTGACATTTTGCTTGTTTGTCAAACTCAAAGCAAGGAAGGGTAGCAGTAGTTCTTTAACATGCTAATGAAAACTATTTATTGCAACAGTCTGTTGTTTATTATTATTGTAATATCCATGTCTGTAGAGTTCCAAGTCAAGTTTTGCTTGAGGGAGACCCAGTGGTCACTGAATTCAGTAGGTGTTTGTATGCAGTCCTTTTACTTAATAAGAAATAAATCTTTCTTTAGGTGTGAGGTGTAAAAACCTGGGCTTTACCTGAAGGAATCATAAATGTGGAATATTTGAAAATTTGAAAATTCATTATCTCCTATTAATTTCCAGTAGTCTCCAAGCTTTACTTTTCACAAAAGCTTTCTAAGAGGAGAGCATTTGATGAACTTGCACAGGTATAGCACATAAGATGGATATGACAATGAATTACAGGTGAGCTGTCTATTGACAGTGGGAAGAAATGAGCTTGGAATTAAGTTTTGTTATTGATTATATTCCATTTTGAGCATAAAGGTAAGAAGAAAGATAGCAACCCAGATCACAGAGTATAACACATGATAAAAAGTCCCAACAGGACTATTAAAAAGTACTTTGGTATTTAGAGTTGTTGGATTTCTTCCAAGCTTGATAAGACAGTCAGCCTATTACTTTCATGAAGCAGTTACAGAAATTCAGCTTGGCCTAATGCTCTAAATCAATATATGGGAAAGATAGAAATTTTACAAGTTCTGAAAGTTTATTTCTTATAAAAATGCCTAAGGGACATGAACAACCTGAGCAGTCAATGTGTTAGCTAGATTTTAATATAAAACCAGCTAATAGGAAGGCAAATTCCTCCTTGAATTTATTCTTATTTTGTGATTACTGTGTTTGAAACAAACTGCAATGCTGTCTGGAATCTGTCAACATACAGTGAAAAATGAAGACACTAAAGATTTCTAATTATCATTTGAAAAAACAGGATAGTAATCAAACACTATTAAGCCAATAAGGACAAAAACAAACAAACAAAAATGCTGAATTGTCTTAGTTTAATTAATTCTGATAGAAAAATAACATGGTCCTGCATCTCTAAGTTACAAGTCACTGGAATAGCTAGAAAAGTCTTTTCCGATTTGGGTCACATGCTACTTCCCTCATTTCTTGCCAGGAAGTGAATGTCATGGATTTAAAACACTGCAAATGAAATGTAGATGCTAACGTTGTCATTGACTAATTTTTTTAGGATTTGTCTCTTGGATAAGTACATCAAATGGAGAGTGTTTTTTACTGGTGAGGTCAAGCTGATATGGTTGATGTATTTTTGCAAGTATCAAATAGACAGGCACATCAGTAGAATTTGCAAGATTAGTAGAAAGCTACAAGTAGGACTCTCCAAGTAAAACAAGAGCTCTGAAGCCTATGCACTGTGGAACTATTGGGCCACATGAACTTCTCTTATGCTTGTTGACAGTCTGTCTTCATAGAAAATGAAGTAGAATGCTCCCCCTATCCCAGGAAGTCATGAGCACATAAAATCAGTTTGTGGTCTCTCAGCTTACCCACAACACTCCAGATGAGCGACTCCCCCTTTAACTGACAGCTTTCTACCAGAGCAAAAAGTGAAAAATCTCAGTCATGGCTATGCCAGCTAACAACCACTGCCTGTGCCACTCCTACTGCCATCAGTGTCTAAGGAAGCTGTTCTTTGGCTGAGTTTTAGGAACAACCTGACAGAGCTAAGTTTCTGAAGAAAAGAGAATCACAGACTGGTTGCCATTGGAAGGGACCTCTGGAGATCATCTGGTTCACCCTCCTGCTAAAGGAGGTTGCACAGCATCATGTCCAGGCAGGTTTTGATTATATCCACAGAAGGAGGCTCTGCAGCCTCTCTGGACAGCTTAATCCAGTGCCCTGACACCCTCCAGATAAAGGTTTTCCTCATATTTACCACTGAAAAGAGCCTGGCCTCATCCTGTTGACACTCACCCTTGAGTATCTGCACACACTGGTAAGATCCCCTCTCAGCCATCTCTCTTCCAGGCTAAACAGGCTCATCTCTCTCAGCCTTTCCTCACAAGAGATGTGCAAAACAATGAAGAAGAAATGGCAATACATTCAGGAAAAATAAGAATGATTCCTTATTTTGTCAGATGGAAGCACTCTTCCCCTACACCACATGAATGTTTAGATAGAGTATGCACACAATACACTTGGTGGAACGGTATCACAGCTCTCAAATCTGTGCCTTCTGGCAAGTTCAAAGATTCTATTTTAAGTTGCAGAAATCAAAGCTCTTCAGCTGGCTGTTCTACCTAAGCTTTTCTCAGTTCTCTGTGAGGCTACGTTAAGGAAGGAAGCCAGGAAAATAACGAGTGCTAATGTAACAGCATTACAGTGGGATTTGGAGGAACTTGAGGGTCACAAGGAAACCTATGTAGTCTCTGCATTTCTCAGCAACATTGCTAGATCCATTTAATCACCTATACTAAGTGATTTTCTTTGTAAATTATTTCAGAGCAGAACTGATAGTTGTGTCCTTCACCTGTTACATAAAAACTTGTTTTATAACACTAAGCAGCTTTTTAGGGTCTTAGATTAAAGGAAATAAGTTCAAAGCTCTGACACAAGACTAAAAGAAGACAACAATGTTTTCTTGCATCAATTTCATTTGTTTTGACAGGTTTTGTTTCGATGTGAAGGTTAACAGATTCTGTCACAGGTAAGTAAGAGTTCAGTTTGATCATTGAAATATTCCTTATAATATGCTTGTTTGCCTATTATTTTAATAACATCCATTAAATAGTGTGTTAAACTAGATTTTTCTCACAAATTTTCATCCTAAACAATAAATGTGAAAGAAAATTTATTGAGAAGGACCTACCATAGTTGTAAAATCATTAATTTTTCCTGGCAGATACCTCAAAATAATGAAACCATTTTGTGCGTTTTGGGGCTTGTAAAAATTGATACTTTCTATGTTTTATTTTAATTCAAGCAGTCTTTAAGCAGATTACTTCATGTGCCACAGCTAAACTGCCTTTTTTTTTTTTTTGCCTGAGAGCCCAAAGTAATACTCTCACAAACGAAGACACTTAGTCACACCTAGCCATCACAACTAGTATATTTCTACCTCTACCACCTCCCAGCAGTGTGGTACCAGGTCTATGGTGACCTCTTCTCCTCAGAAGTATGACTCACTCTAATGGAATGATAGATCTTAATAACTGTAAGGACAAGTTATTAAAGGGGATCTATGACTGGCCTTTGTAACAATGAGGCAGCTAATATCTAGCAGCACCTAAATACCTAAATCCCTCCATGTTCCTCCTCCAAATGTAGACTTGGTATTCTCCCAGTTACTTGTGGTTTAGAATAAGAACATTTCAGCTGACAATTATTATCTATTTAATTTGTTATAACAGAACCAGTTACCAGATAGTTACCAGTGGTAACTATCACTGGTCATGCTTTGGTTGCAAATTGATGAAGTTATTCCAAACTTTGGAAAGCCAGGCCTTCATTAGCTGCAGAGAACTTTTCTTTACTTATAAAGTTGGATTATTGCCAGGAAGTCTATCCACCCTGTAGCATCTGGCCTCCAGGTTCTCTAAACCAAGAACCAGCTAAGCAAAATTAAAATAAGGCTGATTTTTATGAAGTTCTCTGCATGTAAGTATAACACGCCTGCCAGCTTCCAAATAGGACAGAAAAGAGAATATAGAAAAGTTGGAAATATTTTTCTTCACTGTATTTCTTTAACATAATGGGTGTGGTTGATTGTCTTCAAGCAGTTCAAACAGCAGCAGACAGAAGTTTAACCATAGTCGTGACTCAGACCAAGGGTATACATGGTTTTCAGCTGGCATTGTTCATCATTTGTAGTAATGGAGATTGCTCTGTAAATATTTATATTGCTAAGAATGCTTCTTGATGCTTAGCACTAAATCCTCAGCTGAGGTCGACTGCTATCATAGTGATGAAATTCTACCAACTGAGGCGCAATTTCTAGCTAGGTTGTTATTCCTCTGCTGACTTTTCTATTGCAACAAGGCAGAGACATGCCAGTAAAAAAAAAACACAACCAAACAAAATACAGGCACAAAATGAGAAATTAAAGTAAATGAATATTCAGAATACATCATATTCCATGCACAGTACTCTGCCAGAACACATATAGCAAGCAACATAATAGTTATTCATAAAAGTTACCCCCATTTTTAGCAGTAAGGGTTTTTAATTTATTTAGTCATTTTTATTGAGTAATTTTAACTGCAAGAGTTCACACACAGAACAACTGAAGTTGGAAGGGATCTTTGGAGATCATCTTGTTCAACCCCACTCCTCAGGCAGAGACACCTACAGCAGGTTGCCCAGGACAGCTTTTGAGTATCTCCAAGGGGGAAACTCCACAGTGTCCCTGGGCAGCCTCTGCCCATGTTCCATCACTAACACATTAAAAACACCTCACCTCCTTGGCTCGTGTTGTGCACATTTCTTATCCAATCACTGGACACCACTGAAATAAGCCTGGCTCCATCTTTAAACATTCCCTTCAGATATTTAAATAAACTGCTGAAATCCACCCAACCCTTCTTTTCCCTAGGCTAAACAGTCCCTGTTCTCTCAGCCTTTTCTCCAGTTCCGTGATCACGTTAGTGGCCCTTTGCTAGATTATCTCCAGTATGTCCACGTCTCTCTTTTACTGGGGAGCCCAGGACTGGATAGAGTATTCCAGGTTTGGCTTCATCCATGCTGAGTAGAGGGGAAGAAACACTTCCCTGACGTACTGACAACACAACTCCTAACGCAGCCCAGGATGCCACTGGCCTTTGCTGCGAGGGCACATGGCTGGCTCCCGTTCAATAATTATTCACCGAAGTTGGTGTCCACCAGGATCCCCAGGTCCTTTTCTACACAGCTGTTTTCCAGCTGGTTTGTCCTCAGCACACAGTGGTCCATGGGCTTATTCCCTACCAGGGAATTTTCCCCTATTTTATTTATTGTATTTCCCTGTCTTTAACTTCATGAAGGTCCTGTAGGAGCATTTCTCTGGTGTTGAGGTCCCTCTGGACGGCAGCGTAACCCTCCGCTGTACCAGCCACTCCTCCCAGTTTGATGTCAGCAGCAAACTTGCTGAGAGTACACTCTGCTTCATAATTCAAACCATTAATGAGGACATTCAACAGTACTGGGCCCACTAGGCACGCCTGAGATGCACTTTTAGTTCTTGGCCTCCAGCTAGACTTGGCACTGCTGCTCAGCACCCTCTCGAGCTCAGCCAGGAGTTCCTACTTACATAGGAACTGGTCCTGTTACTGAAGGCATAATCTAAATTACACTGGAGGGAGGTAGCAGGTTCTTTCTTCTGCAGAATCATGCGAAAAAGAGCAACGGTCATAAATCACTGAAAAATAAAGTTTACTAAACCCTCTGAATAGTGCACAAATTTGTGTATTAGTGTTGTGAGATATGATGACGAAGGTATAAAAGACCATCACCAGCGATGCATTTTTAGTCTGAGAAAGTGATTTGTCTTTCTTGCATGAATTTTTAAATTCACTACAGATGTTACTATAATGAAAATAAATGTAATAGACACTTTTTAAAAATCACAAATACTGGTTAAAATCTATTTTCAGTTACATGCAAGTAACCAGAGGGGCTTTTGAATTTCAAACTAATCCTTAAAAAGCATGGTACTAGGAGTCACAAATTCTTGAAGTGTCTTCTAAATTCTTATTACTTAATATTAAAATATTAATGTTATTAAATGTAAAATATATGTTAAACTATCATTATCTCAATTTAGTTGCTTAAATATTTCCCCAAAATTATATTTCTATCTTGTTAATAGAACAGGGCTTCCATATTCATTGAGATTCTACCTCAGCAAATGACATTTGGCAATCAGTTCCTCAGTACTGAAAGAACAACTTAGCATGCAGTGGTAATGCAATGTGTAAACTGCTTCACTCTGCAGCATAACTGAACTCAAACTGACCCAGTGGTGGTGAAATGAAAATTTACAGCTTCCAATCAGAGTGGGATTAGCACACACTGTGTGCTAAGCTCTGTTGCTTAGTTTACAGTTAAGAACTAAACCATTCACAGTTTTAAAAATTACCTTTGGATTGAGTTGAATTTCACATATAACTCAGAAGCCAATAAATATTTATGGAAAGTTTACTTAATTAGTTGCCTGGTCAGAAGAAAGCAAATGACAATCATTATGAGCAGCCGAAATCCCAGAAAGCAATATGGTAATAAACAATTAAACCATGAATTTTCTTCCTTTTCATACCAGTAGAAAACGTGCCAGAATCTCTGCATTCATTCACTTAATATTACTTTAGAAGAAAATACAATTTGTAATAGGCTCTGCTTCAAGCAATAAATAAAAGAAACATTTCACTCCTTAGTGTACATCTACAGCACTAAGATCATGAGGCTGTACACGAAGCATTACTTGGGGAAATTTCTCTTTTCATTGCCTGTGGTGGAGAGCAAAGGAATTACTTCTTCTGCATTTCACAACGACTTCTTAGTGAAGCAGAAATGGCAAATTCATTTTTGAAGATGTAGCATTCTCCTTTCTCAGTGTTGAGGATTACTGTCCAACTAGTACCCGTCATTTTGTATAGGGCTTTCCCTACTTAATTAATGGAACTACTTTTTGCAGCTGTATTTTCTGTAAATCTTTCACACAGAGAAACATAGACACACACATGAAGATTTGAGACTGAAATCATTATCTTTCAGGTCAAGGAATACAGGCCTGAGCTTAGGAAAGAAGACTTTTACTGTCCCTTGCAGAGACAGGTTCCTCATCTTAAAGCCAGTCGTAAGCTTAAATCGTAAGTCCAACATTCATGTTAATATTATCTTCCTGACTTGAACAGAACTTACTCTTAACTTCTGACCTTCCTAAGAGTCTAAAATCAATGTCAAACCCAAAATCATTTGTCACCACTGCTGTTTTCAGGAATCTTCACACTAGTGGGAACTTCATTCATAAAATAAACACATTAATTCTTTTTCCTTGTAAATAGCTACATATGACACTGACAATGCACTATATTACTAGCAAGAGTAATCATTTCTTGGGGGGTTGATACCTATGAAAAAAATTTTTAAAACCCCTCAAGAGTATAAAATTAAATTCACACTTAATTGGGTACTGCCAATCATTAGGTTTTATGTCACATGAAATCTTATGTCTTCTCAGTAACATAAAGAACAATAAAGTGTTCTCATGACTGTGATTCTTTGTTAAAACTCCATCCTTAAAGAGATGCACTTTCTGCAATTATCACCTTCTCTTCATTTTAAGTTGTACTTCTTTAATTTGAGCAGAATAATTTTAATTATATGCTTTCCCACCAAAATTGTGTTAATTGGAATTCTGTTTTCCCCATCTCCTGTATTTTTGACACAGCCAACTGTACTAATTTCCAAGGCTTATTTGATATCCTTAGCACAAAACCACTAAAAGTGTGAGACACTCAGTTTCAGACAGTGCTGGATAAACTTCTGCTACACAATTATCAAGACAAGTAAATTCAGCTTATATTTGGCTATTACATTCATTGCTTTCCTTGCTACTCCTGAAAGCCCCCAGGTGTCTATACCATATAATTTTAATATGAAAAAGGTATGTTTATTTTTTTGTATTATGCTATTTTAAGAGAAATATCATTTCAGGTAGTTTGCCCATTCAGATCTCATTAAAAGTGTCAGAAAACACACCATCTACTTAAAAACTTTAATGGAGGCATTATTTTGAGGAAAGTGAGTGGGTGGGACCTGCAGAAACATACATAAAAGTGTTTGTCATCACTTTTGTCCTAGATTTGTTTCTGTTTGAGCAAAGTTGTTTACTACTACATACTAAGAACTGCAACATCCAGGAATAGAGAAAACAGCAAATTATGAAGTAAACGTTGAACCCTTTTGCATATTTACATATTCAGCTGTAGACAATGGAAATATTCAGGCATGTGAAAACAATGCAAGGTGCTTAGAGATTATAATGAAATATAAAATGTGAAAATTATTCACATTCCGTTACTGCTATCTTTTTATAAAACTTACTGTAGTTCAGCCACGGGTCATCAGAATCAATGAGGAATCACCAGGGGAAATGGTCTATGGTCAAACCAGGTAATCATAACCATTTCTTTAACCTTAAAACTCCATGAGTCCATTTAAAAGCTGTTATAAATCTGGAGGGTTACATTAAAACCTCATGACTAATAAACACAAATACATCAGTTTAATTCTCCTGTAATACATTGTAAGTTGATACATACTAAAGAAACCCTAATTGAAAGCTGAAATAAACAGAGATTCAAATAAACATTTAGATATTTTATCATGTTCTCAAAGCAATTTCTTCCCATATGCATTCCATGTAGCAAAACTCAGCACTCTTAGATTGTATGTGCATTTTCTGCTGTTCTCAATGCTTTCTGCTTTACTTGTAAGCCATGATCATTCTACAAAGCAGAATGAACAGGGTTCTATTACTGATGCCTATGGGGAGTGGCTTCATTCCAACTGTGAAGAACTAATGACTCTGGGGAACCTGATTTCTGGAGAGTCTCTCTGCCTTTTCTTTTTCAATCCGTTACTTATGCATAGAATCTGTGTAATTGGACTTTTCCAAACCTGTACAAACACTTTAACATCAGTACCTTGAATTGTTGTTGCAATTTTAATCAACACCTTGTCATGTGGAATCAAATTTTGAAAGGATCTAAATAAATACTGCCATTTAATTGTTCATATTATCAGCCAAGAAACTCTGCTCATCTAATAAGAGGGGTATATCTGTATTCCTATCCCCTTCATTGGGTTAATGGTGATTCAATATATTTAGAGCTGGAAGCTACTTTTGTAAGCTTGAACATTTGAATGAAAAATGGGCAATTCAGCTACATCTCCCTTGGCAAAACAATCCATTTAATCAGTGTTATAGTTTGTATCTAAACAGTGGGTTTAATCAGAGTATCCATCTACTAATTCTAAATAGGAGGAAGTAGCAGGAGTAGAGAAGGGAGTGAGAATCATTGTATCATTGCTGAGTCAGTTTATTTCCTGTAACTATCCATCATAGCAGGAGAAGCAGTAGGCAGATGCACACTTACTTCAGAGGAGATTACTTTTTTCCCTGGGGATTCTAGTGTTGGATGCAGACAACATCTGCTCCAGCACTCCAAAAAAGGTTCAGTATTTTCTTTTGTTCCTTTCTGCAAAACTGTGCAACTACTTTGTGCAACTGTGTGGCTATATCTTCCAATAGATATTATGGGCTTGAAACTGAAATTATGAGTTTCAGTGACAAGTGAAATAACAGCGGCTTGACATTTACAGGCAGTTTGGTTTAATGGATATGATGGTATCTCCTTGCCTTGTACAAATACAGACTAGGCTTGTAAATATGGGATTTTAGTACTGGTCTTCTCTTCTGAAAGTCTTTCTCCTGTATCCAGCAGCTCTGATCCCCATTGGATATGGGGATGCTCTGCAGTGCCACAGTTATCAGCAAACACAGAGCTGCTCACACACACACATTCATGCACCACATCATTATCTGTTTCCCTGATATTGTAATGAATATGGAAAAAAAATGTAGAAACAACATTCTTAAACTGACTTACTCTATTCAGATACCTAGATCTAAAGCTTGCTTTCTTTCAGAGATCAACCCATTATGTCTGAAGAAACAGTCAAAGTACCCTATCTTTGCAAAAGTGCCTGAAGTGAATCCTGTCCAAAAAACCCAAAAAGGCTATGATTTGGCCATCTGGCCATTAACTAAAGAGTTACAAATCTATCACTTAATAAAACATTTCTAGCAGAACAAACTGTTGGTAAAGGAAGGAATTCAGCTGAATTTCTTGGAAGTTGCATCCTAAAGTTTTTCAGAAATGTTTGAAAACTTTCAACTGAAAATTTCTTTGATATTTTTACTTCCAAGAAATAGAATTAAGTATATAAGAAGATGTGGAAATGATGACTAATAGTTGGTCACTTTAAATAATAACAATACACAACGTACACAACCATAACTTGCTGCAGGAAAATATAAGAGCTTGTTTGAAGTCAATGGAGCTACTCACATTGCAATTTTAACCACATCTTTATGAATGCTTTTAAAGAAGCATAAATGTTTAAGGTCATACCATCACAGATTAAATCAATGACAAGAAGGTTTTATGTGTGTGCATTTGTGTGTATACACATGTAAATATATGCATGCAAATACTCCCATATATTTATATATATGTAAGCATACACAAACTTTTAATTATAGAACACTTGGTGGATAATATTGAGACTCATGAATTCTCAATGAGAATTGAGAAGTGAGAATCATAATTCTCAACATTATCCAAGTGTTATTCCCATTGAATATGTTGATTTTTGAATTTCCCTGGAAAATACTCAATAATAACACTTGCTTTTTTCAAGGCAGATAATAAGAATAGCAATGGCAGGTCAAAACAAAGGTAGCCTGGTATTCTATTTCCAGCAAAAGCCAAGAGGAAATGCTTCAGGAAGAGTATAATGTAACAAAAGCCTTGGTAGAACCTATATTTATACTAGCAGAAACAAATCCTGATACAGTCAGGGTTCCCAAATTCTATCTTCCTCAGAACATCATATTCACTATTACAATGCGTTCAGTATTAAAACGATGCATAAATGTAAATATCCGCAGCAAAATTTCTAACTAAGTTATCAGTATGTTTAATTTGTCTCTGAGGATCTGTTACATAGCCCATATCTCATCTGAGATCAGATAAATATCTTTCAATAAATGGATTTTAATATGATAAAAATCTATAGTTTAAGGCAATATTTGGGGAGAGCGCATTCATATTCACAGCTATACATCTGATATAAAGACTCATATCATAAATCTGACTTCACAAATACAGTGAAAAAAATCAGATGAAACTTCAGTAGCATTTTCCTTGTTTTCTTAGATTTCCTAAAGAAATATAAACTACTTTTGCATAAGTATTTAAATCAAAGCCCATTATTGTCAAGCTTCCCTTAGCAAAAAGCTGCTGGGCCTATTGTTTTCAATATCCTATGGCTATTTTCTTTTTCCCGTAAAATTAAAATGTTCAGGAAGTGGTCTAACTGGTTCAGTAAGTGGATTCTTTCTCCTACAAATCAGTGTGGAAACAATGTTTCAGCAATGCCAGGAAAGCATTGGGCTGATGATACTGTAATTTAAATCAGGCTGTAAAACTGGAAGTTGCTGCTGATCTGAAACATTTCAAAATCAAAGAAATTAAACCATTTTCAAGGGCATTTTATCAGGCTCCAAAATAACTCCTACTTTCCCATCACTGTAGTGTCCATTCTGCAACACAAATAACTTTTCCTAGACCTCCTGGTTTTACCTCTGCTCAAAAATGCATCCCCAGGCATTTACTACAGGCTTTTGCTCTATGTTAGTTTTTCAACCCAAAGACTTCAAAGGTGAATACAAATGTAGAGTGTTCTCTGCTTAATCTCTTTGTATATTTTCCATCACTACTTAAAGAGGTATAAAAATAAAATTAATTTATTAATAAATTAATTTATTAATAAAATTAGAATCTGACCTACTGTTCTGGTGCCCAAAGGTGCTTCTTTTTTCTCAAACACATGTTCTTGCCATTCCAAGAACAGGTAAATCAGGGTTCTGATTCTCTTGTCATTTTTGTCAGGAAAGCAACAAAGATTTAAAATAAACATTACCTCTCCTGTAACACCAAATGTAATATCTATGTTACAGACAAGATGGAGTCCTTTGCTTTTTAGAAAATACTATACTGTAACCATTAAAAAAAGGAATTGGGGGAAGGGGAAGACTCTTAAAACACTGGAGTCAGAAACATGCCACGGGCTAATGAATGCATTTTGTAACTATATGCTATTGGCTTTCCCTTTAAAAAAAAAAAATCAATACAGCAATTGAGGTGAATATTTTCTGACATAACTGCCTTTTGACTTTGTATTTTTCATTTTGTAAAGGTTAAATCAAAGTGTAAAAAGAGAGTTTAATAACATGTAGAGTTTATTTTTCTCCTTTGTTTCCTGAAAGAAATTAAAGTGTACAGCATTTATACAAATAGTACCATTTGCATCACAATACAAAAGGACTTCTACTGTACTTCAACAACTGCACTAAAAGTGAACAGGAGGCAAAAGCGAACCTTGCCACTTGATGATGTCAAATGTCCAATAATAGTATGTTTATTCCCTTAGGTTTGCTTTGGTATCATCAGAATTGGATGATATGATCAAAGGGGAAATAATTAGCATCTTAACTGATCAGGGCACAATGATAGGACAGTAGAAAGCTATGAAACTGGATTGGATTCAAGCTGAGAATTGTTTTGCAGTGGAAGTGTAGTGATCTCTAGAGACCACTCTTCAATTGAAAATGATTTTCCTGTTTATAAATATACATCACTTGAGGCTTGGTTGTTGGGGTTTTTTTCCAAATTTATTATCTTTTGAAAATTGTCTTGGCTCCCAGGAGCTACTGAACTTATTTAAAATGGCAGCTTTCTCTTAAAATTGAAATCCAAATGCATTTGCAATTACGTGGTTTTATTCCCTTTCTGACTTCAACAATTAAAAATGGAAACAGGCATTTCATTGATATGATTTAGAATTTTAATCCTACAGTACGAAGGCATCAGTTTGCTAGGAAAACAAATCTTATTACATGAAATGTGAGTGTTAACTGCCAGGAAATAACCAATTTTACATCACAGCTGTTGAAAATTTCCTTTAAAAATAGAGAAAAACCCCTTCCATTATTACATATCTGTAAAGATATGTCCTATGTCTTTTCATTAAAAATAGTTCAGTAGGCATTGAAAAATATATTCTTGGATACTATTGGGCAGATTCTGAGCCTAGTTAGAGATTACTAATTGTATTGGTGTACAATTAAATATAACATAAACATCATATCCTGTTATTCTTGCCCAAAGAAGAGCAAGAATAAAAGCTGTCCAGTCATTTGTTCTCAACATTTCTATCATTTCCCAAAAACTATTTCATCCTAGCCAATTACTAGTCCAATTAACTACAGATACCCTAGCTTGTAGATGGAATAAACTATTGTTTTGCAGCTTAGAGAAAATGAAGAAATGGGGCTTCAGATCTTAAGAAAAACATATAAATAGATTTTCTGCATATACACCTTGTGCCTGACAAAATGTTGTGTTGTATATTACAATAAGGTGTTGATGTAGTAGCATCTGCATCCACAATGTGTGGATCCAGAGACAGGATTGGTCCAAATCATCTGAATACTAAGCAAACTTTGAAGTTTACTCCCACTTGGACTTCCAGGAGGGGAACACAAGCCTTAAAAGCAGACAGACCTTTTAGTGTCTTGTGAAGAGCTGAAAGGATCTTGTTTTCACAAACATTCAAAACCTTGATAAAAAAGACTGCATGTGCTCATTCATAGAATTAATTGCATATTATTAACACTTCACAGAACACCCACTGGAGAAATGCACAGTGGAAATAATGACTTTGATTTTTAGCTGTCAATATTTTTTCCATGAGACTCAAATTTCCTTCATATTCACACACCTAATAACCACAGTGAATCAAATTCAACATCAATTTACATCCTGCACCAATCTACTGGATTGAATGGACCATTTCCAGACATGTTGTAACTGAACATGGCCAGCAGAGCTCCACATATTTGTTGTATTTAGGACTAGATATAATCATTAGTCTATTAATGACTAATTCATGTGCAAGATATATTCATGTAACATTTAGGCACTACAAATAGATACAAAGAACTGTTTAACCCAAACTGTTTAAACCCTTTTGTGGGTTAAGTTTTGTATAGATGCATTTCCTCGCATTCTGTCTGTGTTTGCTTGAAATAAAGTTTTTTTACTGCTGGTGCATGCATTCAGAAAATCAATTAAAGAGAAGCCAAATAGAAATGAAATCTACAGGCTGTTCCAATCACCAACTTTGATTTCACCAACAATGGATAGTTGTCATGAGAGTCTACAGGTAGCAGCCACATCGATAAAAATTGATACACACAACACAGATACAGCTATTATTCAATGGAAACTATCATCCCTCAGCAGCTGAACAAGGCTTTGAGCTCGCAAGTCCTCCACAAACCTAACTAAAGCAAAAGTCACTGTAACACCTAGAAAATCCTGAAAAGCAAGGAGAATGACAATTTCAAGTGGGAACAAGAGAGGATGATGAGGACTGAAAGAAAAAAACTTTGGATAAATTGTTCCACAGGGTCCCTATCTGACTGCCCAGTTTGGAGCTGCTCTGTGCTAGAATTCTTATAGAAGACTTTCTGATTGCTTCATTCACTGCAGAAGGGCGCAGGTGTATTTTCAGCGTGAGGTCACAGTGAAAATTCATGGGCAGTGCAACTTCAGCACATTGGAGTCCAGCCACCATGACTGTCACTATCTTTCATTTTAGTGAGCCAGATCGGATGTGACAGAACTCAGTCTGATATTTCCAGAAATACCTTCAGGAACTCACAAGTAATCTCAAATCAGGTTCTCTACTTAATATGATTAAAGTTAGCCATGAAACAAATAACTACTTTAATGATGCCTGAGTTGATGTTTCATAAAGCTTTCCTATACTGTTTGGCATCTCTTTCTTCATATCTTTTTACAATCTTTGCCACAACCAGAAGTATATGTTAGATTATGCGGGCTAAACTATGAATTAAAAGAATTAAAAATTAGCGAAAACAGAAGAGATGACTTCCTGAAACCTGTTCTACAGAATTAGAAGTTATTATTGACTTATACACTCCTCATATATTTGGCAAGCAACCTAAAGCAAATTTTTAAAGTGATCACCAAATGTGTGTTCTTCATACACGACAGGGATAATTGGAATCAATGGGGACAGGACTCCTAATGTGCCACTGTATTACTAGTTCTATTATATAATACAGATACTCAGAAAAAACAAGGCAGTACTGTCATGTTCCTAGAGACAGTAGATTCTTTTGATTCTTGTTTCTATATGTCTCCATTTTGCTTCTATAAACTGACATAATGGTTCTTTATCTTCCAAAAGTTTGGTTAAAACAAATTACTATGAAGAACACCAGTGTGATAGCAGAGAGTGCTGTGGAAAGCTCAGAAGGGGATCGAAGTTCAAATAAAAAGTTTTAGTAATGTGCAGCAAATAAGTGTGCCTATTGAACAAGAAGAAATTAAAATTTCTTACTAGCTGAGTGTAAAATAACTGTAATTTAGAGTCAGCTCTTAAGAGGACAAAGTCCCAGGAGGTGGACTGATAGTGCAAAACCACCTTGTGAGGATAAAAGGACCCATGCTTGGAATATAAGGATCACCGACTGCAGGCTTTCTGCTTTTCTTTTCAAAGTCAAACATTTAAAAATCAAGTGAAAACTGAAAGAAGTACACACTTACAAATTTTTCTTTTTCCTAACAAGAAAACACCACACACAAGACCACTTTGCCTTTTTAGAGATGGAACTTCCAGCTGCGTCCTTTTCAAGAAAGGTTTTTTCTATGTTTTCTGCATGTGTATTTCTATAAAATATTGGTTGCTGACCAAGTCTGACACTTGGATGCAATTTCTACTTATTCTTGAAAACTTTTCAGAAAAACTGAAGCCAGGGGAAAATCTACTTCAAAACAGAATATGGCCTGTAAGATTTGGTGTCAGGCAACTAAAGAATTTCTCATGCATTACTTCAATAGCTTTAGGTACCTCTTGCATCAACTTGCTGAAAAAAAGTAACAGCTATACAACCTCTTATGTGACAGTGAAGCCAAGATGGGAGAATCTAGAATCCTGTACTACATCTAGTGGAAAAGCAGAAATCTTGTCTCCCCTCTGCCCCACAGACTTTGCTCACCTCCCTGCTTCCTTCCCTCAGCCCTTGCGTCTGGCTGCACGATCCTGCCTCCTCCTTCCCAGCAGCTCTGGTGCTTATCATTTGATGCCCCAGCAAGACCATCTAACTGTTGGCAGCACATAATTCCTCATCAGAAACTATCCTGACTTACAGAGACACGGAATAAACACTTCAGCTGAGACAAAGCAAGCATTCGAAAATCCTGTTGAAGCAGAGAGAGAAGCCATGGGGCACAGGAGGAGAACATGTCTCCTTTGAGAGTGAACTGCTATGTCAGGTCTTGCTTCTGGTATTCCTCCTGTTCCCACTGGTATTAACAAGCAGGGCAGGCTGGTTCTACCAGTATTTCCTACCAGTATCTCCCACTGTTAGGCCAACCCCCATCATTTAGTCTGCACAGGTGAAACTCAATAATATGTGTATACAAACTAAATTTTTTATTATCAATTGTGTTAATAATTTAGATCAAAAGAAAGGAAGCCTAAAACTAAGCTCCAAGAGAAATAAAATGTTATTACAGAGTTTGGCTTCTGTTTTCTGTCTCACATTTTTTTTCCAATCAAGTCAAAACTCCTGTTTCTTGGAAATAATTATGGCTTTGTTTTTACAAGCAACTGAATTACAGCCTTTACTAAAAAGCAGATCAAAATCCTCCTACATTTTAGGATAATCTATTTCCTGCTCACCTGCAGCAGAGGACCCAGTAGGAAGGCAGTGGAGCAGCAAGTCCTTTAAAATCAGTATCAACACTGTTGTTCATCTAACTCAAAAATGGTCTCTCTACAATATCATAGGACCAGGTATTTTGCTTTTTTCTCTATCCAAATTTCTAGAAATCATTCTGTTTTGTATTAAGATTGCATCCAACTTCCATTAGCCTACACATCATCCAGAAAGTATCATGTTTTTATATTATATGTGTATAAATATATTTACAAACAAGAATTCAATTATATTTTATACATGTTTTACTTTTTGTATGCATATATGCAGAAATCTAATTTTAAAAAATACGTAAGACTATTTTTAAAATGCAAACACTCATTTAAGACAAGAAATAATGAGCTGCATTGCTTATAAAGGCTTCTGTGACACAACAGACAACATTTTCATTAAATGTTTCCTCCAGTGACTAAACAATCTGCAGACAGGTTTAGTCATTTCAGAGCTCTTGATTTTGGAGTTATGAGCAGAGCTTCCCAGTCACGCAGAGCCAGATGGGGTTTTTAACCAAATACAGTGTGAAAATGGATGTTGCAAAACATTCCTGAATGAATCAGCAAATTCTAGTGTTACAGTAGCAGAGACTGAATGGCAAAACAGGCAGCATAAATAAATAAATGTGTTGCTGTTTACATGATCAATGGGAGAAAGCATAGAAAAATAATTTAGCTTAGTATAATTCTTTTGAAAGCCACAGCAAATTGCATATTGCAATTAGTACTGGTCTTAAATTCTTAGGTTTTCCCCTCATTGCTAATAAAAACTGCTGCCATTGTTTTAGTGGGGGATGCTTGGGGTAATTAGTGCATCTTAACTATACTGAAAAATATATATAATGTAGGTAATCTTTTTGTTGTTTTTAAATCAAGAAAACTAGGTACAGACAGGAAAAAAATTCTAACATCACTTAATTTGCCTGGTGCCTGCTTTGCCTCATGTGTTTCTCATGGTCTTTCACATTTTTTCTCAGCAGCAGATATAAGGCAAAACATGAATGATGTTCAAAGACCAAATCAGATGTGTTTCAGCCACCAAAGCTCCTGAATGAATGAGCCAACATACGGAATAGAAAGCAAATGCCAAATAGCATTGAAAGGCACATAAGGAAAATGCCATCTGCACCTGAAGCAGCTGGTGCACTCACCACACTACATCACTCAAATACTACTGGAAAAAAAAAGCCACTAGAAATGATCATGTCACAAACAGATGTAAGCACAGGGACTGTATGGAGCTGGATCATCAGTGTATCAAGGGGACTTCTGAAGATGATTCAAGAATCTTTTCTTGGTTATTCAATGTGATACATCAAAGCCACAGGGTGTGGTGGGTACAACAACAACAACTAGCCATTGTGCAAGTCTATTCACAAATTCTCTAAGAGGAGGGTCTCTGTGTCAGTGCTAGTGTTTGCATAACAGCACATAGCATAAGAATATGGGGCTGTGGAACCCTGACTCTAATTAAACAAAATACAAATAAATAATAACTGGCATTTTTAACCTCCCTAAAAATGTAAGAAATACTTTCTTTTAAAATGTACCCTTCAAAGCTCAGATTCTACACTACATGCATGCCAAGGAAAGAAAACTGCCTTAGTAAGGGGACTGTGATAAACTGGAGAACATGGACACCAGACTAAGTATCCAATAGAGCAGAGATGAAAATAATTATAAACAACAAATACTTATGGTTATGGTTAGATGCGAGTCACATCATTAAGCTTGGCAGTTTCAGAACCCCAAAATAAGATTTTTTTTCAGAATTATGATTTTGGGTAATTGCACATTCAAATTATTTAAATAATCTTGAACACTACCTGCTAATTTGTCAATGCATTGTTTGTGAAAATTATTTAAATCAAATTCTCTCTATATAACACTGATAGGAGGTAATAGGTTAGGTACTCCTCATTGTAAAGCTTTTTCTTTTCTGCTTGGCAGCTTGGAACAAACAGTGGTTTATATTCAGTACTTATTGCAAATATGATTGCACTTTTTTGCCAGATTTTTATTGTTTTATTTGTTTTATGTTTTATTCTTCAACCACAAAAAGAAAAAGTGCTATTTCTATTAAAAATATTAACTTATCTAAAAGAAAAGGCTTTTCTTCCAACATTTTGTGTTGGAAATAAAATCAAATGATCTTTTATTATGAATAAAACAAAAAAGGTACATCTCAAAATATGAGGAGGAAAAATACTAAAAGGAGGCATAAAACTTTTATTCTCTCTTGACAATAGTATATAATGAAATGGTAGTCACTAAGAGTTGTCAATGATAACTTGCTGGATCAACTCTGCTAAATATTGTTAACTTCTTTTACCTTGAAATCTGTTTCATTAAACTGCTGTATTTCTTAAAACCTGTAACTATTATTTACTGAAGTACTATAGATTCCATTAGTATCTCATTACACATAAACAAATATATTTTTAAAACAAAAGGTTGGGATTTTCTTTAGAAGTCCAAGTCATGTATTTCCATACCTAAAACAAGGTCATTTACAGCAAAGAGGAAATACTGAAGACATGGTGATTCCACACTGATATTTTTTAAAATATGTCAACCTTAAGTAATAGATAAAACATTATTTTACATGTTTGATGTTTGAGCACAAAGTCAGAACTCCTATGGTTGATAAGAATTTCTTGTGACTACATGTGTCTCCCAGATTAAGAACTCACAGCACTTTAATTAAATTTTGCATCAAGGCAGAGTATTATTACTTCAGCCATCACTAATGACATGGAAAATACGTACACATCGACGAGGCACCTCAAATAATTCATACATACAAACTCACTCTTCCACTTGGAGTCTCTTGGCTGGACCAGAGCTGATTCAAGACCTGGATCAGGTCCATTCACTCCAAAAGAAGGGCAGTGATTAACTCTACCAAAGTCTTTGGCCCTCTTACCCTAAAACAATGACATGACATTCATTAAAATATGTGAGCAGGATAAATCTCCCATTTGAGCACCAAATTTGGCTGGCTGTTTTGTGGAACATCCCAATTAGCCATGCTTGTGATTTTTTTAACAATTTGTTTAGAAGTGAATGTAAGCTGACATATCCAATTTGAACACAGATGAAAGCTGAGCTGGATACAGATCTAATGCAAAAGTACTGCAAAATACAGTACCCCGTTTGTTTTGAGCTATTTTTCTGATTCTATTTTTACTCACTGTGATTTACCACCAGTATCCTCTGTGTGATAGTTAAGGAAACAGATGCTGGGAATCTCTGTCCCTTCAGTTCCTGAGAGGAGAGCTCTGACTCACACTTGTTCCTAGTCTCTCCTTTGTACTCACACATGCAAAGGGTGGTTGTGTGAAACTTAAATTGCTGCTTGATTTCCAGTTTCTCATTGCCAGTTTCCTCAAAGTTTCCACTTACGTATTTTACAGCTTCACCAATTTCATTTGAGCAGCATTTTATTACACATTTCCCTTTCCAAAACCTAAACTGCATGTTCCCAGGATAAAGTTAAATTCTTTTATTTTGAAGTGTTCTATTTATTTGGGATTTTCCAATGAAACTGGATAGAAAGAAAATGTACAAATCCAAGTCAAAGTTGAAATTAATTTTTAACAGATGTTTTTGTCTGAATTTTTCCTCCACCAGTTTGAACAAATGCATATATAGAACATACATAGAACAACTGAACAGAAATAAATGCAGCCCATGCCTGTTTATGAGGCAGTGATGGAACTTTCCACTGTCTGTGTGCAGATATGAAAAGGTTTGCTGGCTTTCACTGATAGACTATAGTGCTCAGCAGGGTGCAGGAAGAACTAGATCGAAGTTATGGGCAAGACAGCAGCAGTGTCCCCCTGGATGAGGAAAGGGACATTTCATGACATAAAATGCAATTTTATTATTTTGGATTTTTATTATTATTATTTTGAAAATGTTGCTCTAAACACACCTTATAATTACAAAAGAGTTAAATGACACGCCTGATTTCATTCATACTTGACTAGAATTAAAATCATAGAACAGTTCAGAGAAGAGATCCAGTGTCATTTAGCAATAAGTTGCCCTGGCTGAGTTTCTAGGAGAAACAGTCACAATATAATTAATCTGGTGGAACAGCTGGATATACAGAGTGCAATTAATTTTGCTCTTAATATTAAGAGTTCTACAGTATTTGAAAAGGAATTGTATCGGTCAATAGATTTTTGAATTATGTAGGTTGTGGGCAATAAAACAAATCATTTTTGCTATTGTAAAATTGTTTAAATCAACTGAATTATTACAGTCAATCCACATACTTAATAAATCTGTACTAGTATTCATTTATATGAAATAAAAACAGATTCATGTTTCAACTTCTAACTAAAGAGGCAAGAAAAGTTTTAAATAAACTATCAGACTACTCTTAATAAACTGAACAAATGTGGAGCATTTACTGTTTCCTTGTTCAGCATGTTAAAAGCATATGAGAAGAGTGCATTAGTAATACCCATACATCAGAAACTTGCTTCTTGACTATGCAGATATATAGGTTGTGTCTCTTTAATGGTTTCTTTCAGAGAATATTTCTCCAATAAGAGCTGGACTTTTAAGTAGATGGTCACTGCACAAGAAGCAGTTGAACAGTGGCACCCAGAGGTGAAAAGTGTACTGTTCCTGAAGAGATTCCATTTATTGTAACCTGTTTCTCATCTTTTCCTTCTGTCACTCCCATCTTTTCTCTACCCAGTAACAAATGCCAAAAAATAAATGCTGCAATTTGGATGAACATCCTCCAGAGTTTAAAAAAAAAAAATAGCCCTGCTTTGTAACAGCTATCATAGTTGGCAACACATTTTAGAAACACATTTTTCCTACATATTTTCTCTAACAAAGAATGGGACAGAAATAACCATGGAAAAAACCATATTCTCCGATGCATCTCCCTAGATGGAATTCTGAAGCCATAAAGTCTTGCACTCTCCCTAAATTGACTAGCTGAAATTAATGTGCAGGATTATAACAGGAACCCAAGCATAAAGGTTGCTGGATTTTAGGAAAAAAACTTGGGATCATAGTACAGAGTAATAGCCGATGCAAACTGTCCAAACTATTTCAGATGCCTTGACTTCATATGTTTAGTAAATCCTATTGTATCATTTTCATAAAAGCATCAGGTTGAGAGCACCACTCCTTGGTGAATATCTCCCTGTGCTCCTTTGCCAATATCTAGTTTTAGATAAATTCATATACTCATTATAAGCATGCCAGTTATTAATTTCATAAAAACTTTAAACAAATATAAAGCTGCCCAGCATCAGTCCTAGGAATGCCCAACAAAATGAGGCCCATTGATTTTTAATTAGAAAGGCCATACTTCAGCAATTTGCAATGTGCACTTGCACCTTTCAGTTAGAGTAGGATTCTGTACCTGGGCTGAGCTGCAGCAAACCACATCCACACTCTCTAAGGATCCTCAAAACAACATTCCACTTAACAGACCATTATAGGCAAGCATCTGCTCAGATGAGAAGACAAAAAGTGCATGGAATATTTCTGATGATTTCACCCAGTAGCAAGACCTTTTGTCTGCTCTGCTCTTCGTGCCAGTTGTTAATAGTATCGTTATTGTCGTCATCATCATTACAACCCTCATTATTTATTATCATGTAAGAAGCAGTGGCAATGTGATGGGCAAAATGTGAAGTTCACCTTTCTGTATCTGCATTTCCAGCTCATTCATAAGGAAGGAGTTTCCACAAACTGCAGACAAATGTTCCTAAAATTATATCTATAACCACTGTGTTCGGAATTGCAGTTAGACTCCAATCCATACGAAACCCATCAACCGAATTCAGCTTCTAATAGTTTATAGGGTAGGACATTTCTCCACATCTGTGTTTCAAGCAGGATTTTAAACAAATATTTGAAAGCAAATATGGAAGGGAATTATGGTTTTATGTAAATTGATATCCTTCCTCTCTCCATCACTCCTTCATTTTCCTATTGCAACCATTTGTAGGAAATGGTAGTTGCAAAGTCTGCAAGGTAGACTCGCTGTCCTGGAGCTACGTGGGGGATTGAAGAGGCAGCAGCACGGCTCTCCGTACAGCGATCCCATAATGATCGCCAGTAAATGATCATATAATAGGAATTGTAGGGAGTGACGCTGAGTTTATGGCATGTTTTATCCGGGCTGAGCGCCGCTCGTCAATCCCGGCGCAGCCCCAGTTCCTGCAGGGCCGGGCGGGGCGGGGCGGGGGCGGCGCCCCCTGGCGGCCGCGACGAGCAGGAACGGGCACCGGCCTGGGAGCCCGGGATCCCGCCAGGAACCGCTCCCAGGCGGACATGATCCAAGGCACCGATCCAAGGCTCCTATCCAAGGCAGCGATCCAAGGCTCCTATCCAAGGCACCGACCCAAGGCGCCGATCCAAGGCACCGATCCAAGCACGGATCGCCAGGCATTCCGGGGGCTGTGTACGATTTGTGGCTTGCGAGAAGGTCTAAATAAAGGCACCGTTCGAATTCCTCATGAGCATCAGCACTCGATCAGCTCAACGCTAACATTTCATATCGAATGGACTGTACTTATGTGTTACTACATTCGTTTTTCCCTCAGACATCCAGAAAATATTTCAGTGATCCTAATTACAATCATGTTTGGCTGTTTCTTCAGATCAATGTATGGTCTTCTCAGAGATACAGGCAAGGATTCGGCTATACCGGTTTTGGGTTTTCGGTTCTAGTTCCCAGAAAATGTCATCTGAGAAGAGATCTATTCCCTCTGAAACAAATGTCACTTAAATGCACGGCCAGAAATGTAAAACTTAGTAACAATTTTTAGGGAACAGTTTATCTCGCAAGATTGTGCTGTAAAGAAGGTATAAAAATAAATAATACTTATCACCTGCCAATAAATAAAGGCAAAACCTTTTGATGCCATAAAAATACATTGAAAGAAGAGAAAGATTTTATGGAGGGGCAGAACAGAAAATCAGTGCATGCTTCTACAAAAGAACAGAATTTTCTGTGTCCTATAGAACACATATATCACAGGTGTGATATATGGGTAGGTGAAAAAATGCAACACACAAAAAATGAAATAAGAAGAGCTAAAGAAATCAAAATATCAGTTTACCCCTACTGATAAGAGATACATTGAAACAGAAATGAATATTGCTGTTTCAACATCTACATGAAGGTAAGTACAGTGCAAGAGATGGAGAGGAGGATTCACCCTTCTTTTTAGACGTCTCTTTATAATGGACTGCTCTTTCAAAAACTATCAAAGAAAATAACATTGTTTCAACCATTCCTGCCTTATCTGCAGCACCCAGGCTGACATTCTCATGCATCCTGCTCCCAGACCCCACAATGGTAACAGTAAAGAGACCTGCTCATATTTACCTGCACATGTTATGCTCTCAGCCCAAACACACATTTTTCTGTTTTGTAAACACTGCAGCTTATTCTGCTTGGCTGTGGTGATCCAAGAAGAAAACACATCTATAGTTTTGCATTAGGGGGTTAAACCTAATGAAAAATTACTCTTGCAGATTTGCCTTTAATCTTATCTGCTGCTTATTTGTGCAGCAAAAAGAAAATGTTCTCAGTCTCTTTCATACACTCCAAAGGCCTTACCCACAGAGCAAATGAGCAGCCTCAATTTCTGCTCTTGTCAGTGAAAGACAGAAAGCATTAATGGGCTGCACAGATCACACATAGTACATATTTTTGTAAACATACTACAGTTTATTTTTATAAACTGCCAACCAATCTAATCAATGGTGTATTTATTTAATCTAATTTTCCACCACTCTGGGGGCATATATAGGAGCTTCCATGAAGTACAGTTCTAGCGTAAGCTATCTAGATTGGCACAGCAGTTGGCAAATTTCCCCCAAAGTATTACAGATTATACCCCCCACTTAAAACACAGAATCAAATATACCTGTGAATGTCATTACTCCTACTGTTAGGAAATATCTAGTTTAAAAGTCAGATAAAAGAAGAAATTTAGTTTTCCTTTAAAAGCTAAACATTTTTTTCTGAGAAAACTGTTGATAAAATGGAACTTCACAAGAAGTTCAACCAGACAAAACATCTCACATTGTGTGTGCAGCGTACAGAACAGACCTGGCTGTGCCTGGCACATGTGAGGACATTTCCATTTCTAACTTCAGTGTCTCTATGATTACAAGGTTATAGAACACGTAAACAAAATTATTTGACACAGTTAAACTATAGCAGCATTGTATGACCTAATTAAATGCTATGTCTGGGTATAGATGAGTTTTATAGTAAGTAAGACGATTTTACAGGTTTTGCTACTATTTACAAAAACGTATTAAGCAAGGATCATTACATAAAGACTTAAATTTTAATTTGAATCTACATCGGTAGATTCTTAGACTTTGCATTATGTAAATTCATATTTAGTAAATTATTTAGTAAATATTATTTAGTAAAATCAAATTCGTATTATTTAGTAAAATCAAATGATAGCAGTGTGCTGCCCATCTGATTTTAACAAACTAATACACTTATCAAAATGACAGTGTTATTTTCATAGCTGCCTGAATGTAAAAATAAGTTCTGTTTGATATATAATGTTTATATTAATCCTCTTAAATACTTGCTGCCTTTCACCCCACAGGTGATCTCTGCAAAATGTGCTGAGTGATTTATTACGGTCTGACCTAGCAAAGTGAAGAGAAGGCTCATATCCCAATGACATCAGGAACAAGCTTCTCCATGAACCTTCTAGGATCAAGCTCTGAGGATTTGGCAATTCTTTTGGGCTGTGGTTTTGTTCAGATTCTTCTGTGCTAACTTGCTTTGTCATGCTTTCATTGTGTACCGACCTCAAATAACAGCTGCATCCAAACCCCTCTTTCTGAGCAAAATTTTCACTTAAGTCAATGTGAGTTTGAGTAATAAAGGAATGCAGGAATGAGTAAAAAATTTGTCACAACTAAATGTTACATGGCAAAGTTTACTTAAGGATTTTACGCTACACAGATTTCACAATCTAGACTTGAAAAAATACAGCTATCATAGTTAATAGTTAATAAAGAAAATACAGCCAAAATATTTCCACTACAATGAGTAGTTTGTGCACTTAAAACTAATATTCACCAATCCTATCTGTGTTTTTTTCTTGAGAATTTTCCTGTACTACAAAGCAACATGTAAATAAATCAAAGGAAAAATACTGAAAAATAAATAAATAGTAATTTTTAACTACTAAAAAGAAAACCCATTGTTCTAATTTTTCTTGTTTTCTGTTTATCTTTATAGTCCAGAATTGTCTCTTTTTTTTCTGATATTTTGAAATCTGTCTGTTAAGTAACAGTTGTGATGAAAATCCAAAAGGCATTTGAAAGGATCCAGAAGATTTATCTGTTTATGATTGAATTGACTAAGTAAAATAATAATTCTTTTTGAAAAATATATACTGTATTTTAGAACACAATGTAAGAGCACTCAGTATTATAACAGGTAGCCTAATTTGAACACGAGTAAAGAAACAGCATAGCATTCTTAAATTCTGGAAAAAAAATGTGTTGTTCTTTCAGTTGTGTCTTTGCTAACAATTTGGAAACATCCATTGTACTACCGCAGTGTTATTGAGCTAGTTTTATTAAGGCAAATTTATAGCAATGTTAGAAATTAATACCACTCTTATTTCCTCCACTGCCTGGCTTTATTGAATGCCATGGGGCATATTAATCAGTAAAGCCAAGTCGTGCATGAAATAAAAGTATAAATTAACCTGTAACACGAATGTAAAAGGAGGCTTAATAAAACAGAAATAAATAACACTTAATGATAATCAACCCCGCCTGGCTTAACCAAGCACAGAGTGCAATAACGCTATCACCAAAAAAAGTATTTAAACAAAGTTTGAATCATGATGCAAACAACATCATTTACAAAGTTAAACTTACTTCACTGTATTGTTTAAACACACATAAGATTGTATAAAGACCCCCACCTTTCTACCCTGACACCTCTTTATGTAAATTCCTGACAATTTTGGGAGCAGGCCTAAGGTACAATGACCACGACCGGGAGAACGATTTCCACACAATTTTGGCATTTAGACGTAACTGAAAAAGAAGCCTGTTTGCATATGCCCGGAATGGATCTCCAAATACCAGCTAGGACCAGAACAGCCTTTTCAAGCTCGTTTCACACAGGTGAACTGAGCACAATATGTATAGTGATTTATTAAGGGCTTGACCTTGCAAGTGTGTGAAGTCATTTTAACCTGTACTTAAATTTACACTGTGGTTTTTCTAAAGGCAGCATGCTCTGAAGTATAACGGAAGGATTTTTTTAAGGGAAAGCCTCTTCTTCCCAGGGTACAAAAAAGCTCAGCACAAATAATTACTCTCAATACACAAAATGATATATGCAAATCTTTGCAAAATTAAAGATAATTTTGTAATCAGAAAACACTCGACAGCTTAGCTTTTCCTCACAGTTACTGAATTTCCAGTGCACAGACATTTGCCCACATTTTCACATATAATGACCACACATATGAAAATATACGCATTTGCAAAAACAATAGGGAAAAACGGCCAAAATCTGTCAGTACCATAAAACACCGATGTGTCTGCTCCCTCTGCTGGCTCTGCCGCAAAGCTAACTGTGGAACACCTGCTGCGATTGCTCTGCTACAACACCACTCACACAAACACGGAACAACTTTACCAGAAATACCCAGCAACAAGAAGACAGGCACGCTGAGATATTCTGCATGAGTGACATCACAATACAGACATGATACTGAAGAGAGGTATTGCAAATACAAGTGTATACTACTACATTAGAGCTCATTGCATCCCAGTTGTGATATCATTATGGAGGCGTACTAATACCAGATAAAGACAAAATTTAACAGATACAGTGAGCTACACTTGAGACAATGTTTGGGTGGTGGTACCAGTGTTAATTTAATTATTTTACATTTTCAAATTGAACAAAACAGAGTTGCAGACTGCTTACATCCAATCCAGAAATGATTAAGGATCATATTTTGCAGAAAATGTAATGACACTGAACAGGAGGCAAGCTTAACATTTAGTCCAAGTGAGGTCCCCATACTCTCAGATGATGTTTGCTAGGAGTTCTGGCAGCTAATGAGTTGAACCATCTGTAGCAGTTTCCTGACAGATGTGGCCAGCTCCCATACCAGGCACTCCATCTTCTGACACAGAGCTCTGTGGAGGGCTCCGATGACAGCATTCCAAGGGGAAGGCAGAAACGGCGCCCTCAGGTACGCAAATGGGGCAGCTCTTCGTAAATAATAAAGCAGCTGTTTGGTTGGTTGTTTTTGTGGGGCTTTTGTTTATTTCTTTGGGGTTTGCGTGGACTTTTTCTGTTTGGGGTTTTTATTGCCAAAAGGCTTTTGAAACACATTCCTCTTGATTTCAAAAATATTGTGACGATTTTTCCCACTTCATCAGCCATGGTATCACATTCTACTCCAACAACTCCAGCACAACATCAGTGGATTTAAAGGAATTATTTGACAGCTCAATTTAGACAGGGGTTTTTTAAAGTGGTTTTTTATTTGTTTGTTTGGTTGGTCGGTTTTTTTTAATTAAGCATCATGCTTAAACTCTGGACTTTATTTTAAGTCCACTGAAATTAATTTATCATACAGATTTTTAAATACAAACATTTCAAAGAGTTTTATAAGATGCACATACATAAAGTATCTCACATATATGCAATGCATCTAGTTTAGAATCCACTAAATGTATATTATTTCAGTGCTGTATTAACAAGACATGTTCTAGAGTAATTAAGAATGCAAACCGCTAAATTTATATCTTGTCCAGTAATAATACCCTTAAAATTGTGTTTAAAATTTGTATCATTTTTGTCTTCCATATAAATTATTAGTTTAGGACAAGAAATACACTTGGTGTCTATTACCATGATAGCTATACTGTCAATCCAAATGGATGTATCAACATAATAAATATTGGTCCTTATGTTTATGTCACTGAACTTCACATTATTTTGTTTGGAAGTCAAATGCCTTGGCAATTTAATCTCAGTGCTGACAACACTTTACACATTAGTCCCAATAAGCAACTTCTTTTTTATAAATACAGTAGAGTACAGTAAAATAAAATTAAAATGGTGGTTTAGTTACACACTGATACTATGTTTCTAGACACTTGTTTAATTTAAAGCACAAAAAGAGAAAAATTAGCCTGCAGAATGTCATTTGTTCTCAAATTCAAAGTATATACCTAATCTTCTCTGACTGTTGCAACTGGGCAACACATGATATGCTCTTTAAAAAACTAAAACCTTATTTATTGAATCTGAAGTTATGTAAATGTTAAAAGACAATCAATTTGCAGAATAAATCAAACTATTTAAGTAATTAATTAGGCAACAGCATTGAACACATATTATAGAACCCACAGTTAAGAAATCAGTGAAGATTCATACTTGAATTTTAATATTTTAAGGGATATAGGGTTTTTTCCACTGAAATATTCCCTGTAGTATTAAGGCAAGTGTGTTGAAACAGCACAGGAGAAAAAGGAGGAAGTGCACACCTGTCGCAAACACACTGGAAAGGAAAAGGGACCAGAAGGAAATGTAGGATGAAACCATAACAGTAAATTTCAAGTTAATATTTTAGGCACCTCTTTTAAATAAATTGCTTCTGTATCTAACTCGATTGATTCAATCTTATATAAAAATCATTCTGTTTTCTTCATTCCCTTGAATTAGAAACATCCCGGTATTTTTCCACCAGTGTAGTCACATGTATTAGAGTGGAAGTAAGACTGTAGCAGCTCTGCTTGCTGCCGGCAGCTGTCACTAACATGAGATCTATCTTCACAAATATTATTACAAGAGCGTTCATCTGAGGTGTCCTGATTCACAAGAGCTGACCTTCGTGGCTATGTTTGACATTTAAAAAGAAAAGTTCTGCTTTATAACCTTCAGTGTGCCTTCAAGTATAAATTACTTGAAGAGTATAAGTAATAATAATTGATTTTAACAGTAAGTAATAGAGTTATAAACAGCTCCTACTATTTAATGAAAGAAATGCTTCATCCTCTGGTTTTATTTATTAGTATTCAAGAGGCTTCCACAACCTCACTGAGATTGGTTATTGCTTAATTAAACTGGAAAAGATGACCTGTCAATGACTCCTTGTTAGAAAGAAAAATAAGTTATTTTTTACATTTCTTTACAAATTTTCTTAAGGGTTGCTTATTTTTCTTTTCTGTTATGAGCTTACATGAACACAGACGTGCATAATAAATAATGAATTTTGAAATTTCCTCTCATATTAATAAAATACAGAACTTTTTTTTTTCATCTTACTAGGGTATATCAGCTAAATAAGTAGAATCAATTAAGAGTTTTGCCCTGCATTGGACACACTAAAGCTCACCTAAATTTGCACGAGTGAATCAAATGCAGAAACCTTCTAAGCATCTTTCTGCTGCTCACAACTAAAGTCTACTGCATTTTTAAGAGTTTCAGATTTCCAGCAAAGTAAAAGAGCATCTATAGGTTCGTAATGCATAAGAAGTGATGTTCGCATGTGAAAAACTAAGGATTAAAAGGCTTCACTGGCAAATGGTCTGATGAATGACACAATTACTCCATCAATACTGGCAGGAAGTTTGCAAGTAAACAATACCCAACTAAATCCAACTGCCCAATTATAGCAGTGGCTCATTTCATTTTACATTTTTTTTGGTCACAAGGTACTGACAACTAACAAATAAAACTTAATGTCACGTTATCATGACGCAAATAAAAATACATCGTACAGTTAGATAAATGTCACACTTGAGACACTGTCTATCATCTCTCACCGCTAGCTGGCACCATAGCTTTAAAAATGTAGTGATGTATCTGGTTTATATCTTACTAATTAACAAGACAGCTACCCGATTTTTAACAGAAAACAATTACTCAAAGCAAACAAGAAATATTTGGGGCTATAAACTAAAATGAGTCTGAAAGCAATATTCTCAATGATGACTGGTACGATACATCCTGCAAAGGGAAATGGATAATAGTTAACAGACTCAGGGGGTGTTTTTATTACATGAAAATAAACGGTACTGTGCACAAATGGGAGAGTCTGATATTTTTGCTGCTGGCTGGGAGACCGTAGGGGTCAATATCTTGGGTTATGAAGAGGATGAACCCCAATAAACTGCCTCTCTTACTGGGCTTTTCATCCCAAATTAACTCAGAGGCCACTTCAGGTTCACTCCCAAAGAAGCAGCTTTATTGCACCAGCTAATAAATTTCACAGAGTCTGTCTCCTTCACTGGCTTCCCTTTTCTCATTAGAGCCTGCTGCTTTCATTGTCTGCTGGCTGGATACAGATGCCCTAAGAGGCAGGGCCCTGGTTTCCATTCTCTGGCTGCAGTGGTTCTGACATTGCAGTCGACTTCACTGCCATGTTCTGCTCCAATTCTTTCAGACAGCTGCTGTGGGCTGACCCGACACATGCACTGCGACATGAACTCACACATCCAGGCCCACACAAAGGTCAAAGCAGGGACTACAAGCCAGTCATTTACCACCCAGACTCAGAAAAAGCCAAAATAATTTCAGGCAACTGTTCCAAATTGCCTGTGAAATTTACATTTATTTACAGGTTGGACAAAGAAACCGATAAATGGTCACCCAGTGCCGATAACAGAGCACTGATAAATCATAAATATATCATCTTTACGGAAAATCTCTCAGTTGTGGTCTGAATAGAAGAAATACTTCCATAATGTAAGAAGGTCTTTCCTAAAAAGAAAATAAAGCTTTCTCTACTATGGGACAGGTTCTGTGCAGTTGTTAATCAAATCAAAAGTCACTGTGCAAGTTAGGGTGTACTGGCAAGATTTCAGTATCAGTAATGGCAACCACATGAAGAGAACCCTGCTATTCTGGCTGTGGCACTATTAAACAGTACAGGTCATAAAGTTACATTTTACAATCTTCCATAGGACCAGAGAGAAGACAATGTACATTTTGAAGAAGTGTGCTATAGATGTTACGAATTCTGCAGTCCGTTCAGTAAAACAGCTAGCTGATATATTGCTCTTTCCTACCAATAACCACAAAAATACTATCACACATTAACTTACACTGTTAGCTATGTAGGAAAAGAAGCATTCTAATTCTTACTCTGAAAAAGCCACCTCCTGTGTAATTGTATAACGACATTTTTGTCCTACCTAACAGGGAAATGCAGAGCTTTGTCTACACCTTCATTATGATCTACATTGGTCAGATTCTGCCCTGAGCATACTCCAGGAGCACTGCCAGGCCAGTCTGCAGCCTGCTGTAAGCACTGCACCTCCATGCAGCTGAAGAGCAGAAAAAGGCAGCTCCCACCCCCAGTGCCGAGCAGAGTGCGGATACAGACTGCACTCGCATTTCCAGGGTAATCACTGACGTCATGGCAGGGCTGCTGTCTGGAATGACACAATCAGTTCTGACAGATCGACTTGGAAGAATACGCACGGATGGATTTGGGTTAACAAACACAATTATAACGAATATTCAAACTGGAATGGCACAAATACTTATCTACCAAACAAAAAAGAAAAACAATCAAACAAAATACTGGAAAGAAATGGAAGGAACCCGCCTAGAACAAATTCTTTCTAAACGGTGTTTTAAATCTCTTCAAGTAGTTTCATATTTGCTAGTGAACGTCATTCTTCACTGATAGAAATGTTTTGTCTTTTGCAAAGACTTATTTCAAAACTAATTTTATCTTGGAAGAAAAAATAATATATTCTCGTATTCCTTCCTTGGCAATGTTTTGAGTCTTTGTTTTGTGTAACAAAAGCTGTCAGTAAACAACAAACTAGTTCCCCCTATTTTTTTACAAAGTCATTGAAGCTGACACCTTTTCACCATATATGCTTCACAGGGTGAACACTGCCAGCATCAACTAATCATAATGTTAAGAATGTGATGGGTTTGCCGTTTTCCAAAATTATTTTGAGGTAATTTTGGTAGTCTTGCAACAAGTCCACAGGGCAGCCCCTTGTAACTGAGTCAATTCCGCAGAATTCAGGCCAGGAGGCAATGGGGACAGAGGATCATAAATTGGAGAAAACCTCGTCTTGGTGAATGCAGCAGCAGAGAAGCCTGTAACGGCTGCAGTATAATAAAGAAGTGTTAGAATTAATCCACTGCTATCTGTCTTTATTTTGCTAACCCAGTCGAGTGGACACTACAGCATTGAGACTACATTAATCAAAATTTGGAATGACCTGCTTTTCATTGCATACTGCAGTTATCTTTCTTTACTGATTGGCCTTGACCTGTCAGATGCATTTGGTACGGCTGACCCTGGGGGTTCTCTCCAAGAGCCTGGAGTACTACGAAAGGTTGTCTGACTCTGTTCTTGCTCAGTTTAATTCATATTCTACTCAACATGCCCGTTTTATTTCCAGTAGAAATTGTTCATTTAATTGCATTGTAAGTTTTATGGGGTATGCCCCAGGCTGCATTCTTTATGCCAAGCTTCTCAGTATTTATATGTGAAATGGTGGGGGGCAGGGGGAATGACTCACTCACAAAGCTAGACCAGGCTTCATAATACCAGTAATTTTCACTGCCTTAAATTCTCTACAAAGCTGTTTGGAGAAGAAAACAAAATGTGTATGTCATCACCTGAGGTTGATTTGACAAATGCATTGTTTTTAACTGAATACTTCAAGACAGGTTCATCCTCTTTTTAGGAATTTAGCAACCTTTCTTCAATGCTAGCTTATATTATTCAGGTAAGAGACCTATGTTACAACTCTGTATCTAACCAACCCCAAAGGTCATCACATGACAACCTTAGCACTACAAACCCGAAGAGTTCTTACTCAAGAACTCCATATTTTTTTCTAATACTTTTCATATTTTTTTATAATACTATTTTAGTGATATCAAATACATTTCATATCTTCCTTTGCAAAAGAGGTTCAGGTTTTGTATCCCCAATCCTGATTCTTCCCAAAGAAATAAAGTAATAGTGTAGTATTGCACCACCTTCCTTGTGATGTTTGCCGAAACACAAGACTTTAAATTTGACACTGCTTAATCTATTCAATTATTTAATCTATGTATTAGGAAACGGTTTCAAATATTATGCCATACAAAACTCACCACTGTTATTAGTAAAAGGCAAACTGTACTCTTACAAGTAACATTAAGTTTGCCACTCCTCTTGGATGCTGTCAAAATTAAGAGAAATATTATATGACTTAGCAATGTAGTATTGAACTAACTACATAGGGTAAAGTAAATTTTTGTTCACATCTTGAATAAAAAGATTACTTCAACAAATAAGATTGAATTTATGCTTCAACATGTTTTAATTTGCAATAGAAATTATATACTAATCAGTAGCATCATTATTATGAAATTGAAAAATTTAGATCCATCATTCAGAAATAATCTGGATACTAGTAATCTAATATTTTTTTTTGTAAAGAATGGTTCCTTCTTTACCAAGGACTAACTACAAGGGAATGTTGTGCAGTTATAATATTTAATTAAATTTACTTTTTGTTATATCAGCCATCTTATTTTAGAACAAAAAGTAGAGACTGAAGAAAAACACAAATCATAAATATAAAAATAAAATTATCATTAATTTAAATTTTTACAACATATTTTTCAAAACAGATGATAGCAAAAAAAGGGAAGAGAATCAAAAACGGAAAAACAAAAGCAAGATACAAAAAGAGCAAGGCTGCAGTTCATCCATGAGTAAAAGCAAAATAAAAGACAATGTCTATCAAGAGATCATAAAACAAACCTGGAAACAAAACACCTCCAAATTGTGAAAAAATGCAGCTTGGAATTCAGATTTTGTGAACCTAGACATATCACTAGAAAAGTAAACAAAACCCTTGGTGGAAATCTTTTAGCCTATAATATAAATAGACTTGAGCAAACTCTAGATGGACTCTGCTGTTTATTCTGCTATTCTTTGATCTAATTTTTTACTAATTCTAACTGAATTAATCCCAATCACTTTATCTGTAAGCACAATCACAAAGATGTCCATAGTCTGAAATTCGCCAAGCACTTACAGAGATAGACAAAGGGGTTTATGAGTTTCCATAACTTGCCCCAATTAAGTTCATCAAGTTCCTTCTTTCTGGTATCATTTTCCTCTGCTATTAATTTTGAGAACAACAGGAAAATAAAAAGCAAAATAACATATTCTTTGTGATTAACTAGGAGCCAATGACTTTCTTCCTTGCCATGCCTCACCTTGACTTTCTTTCCCTGAACAAATTCTGTCGGTTGAGCAGTAATTGGTAGGGCAGTATTGCCAAACTAATAAACAAACTGCAATAATAATATTCAGCTTAACTAGAATTATAACAAATACATTACAAAAAAGGAAAAACATACACACTTTCCACTTTTGAAGAATGACACAAATTACTTATAATAACATGTGCCACCAGAATAGAAATTAGCCAACAGCTGCAGATTTAAGTCATTTGCACAATGCCTGTTGTCTGGGACCTCTCCTTCTGGAAGTCACCATCTCCAGAAAACAGTGAGGAGAGGGGAGTGTGGGCCTACACATCATCATGGAGTGTAGGATTCAATTACAACAGAAGTCATAACCAATCTGCCAGTAATAAAAAAACAAACAAACCAACCCACAAAAAAACAAACCAAAACAAACAAAAAACACTCCCCACACCCATAAAGTATTCAAATTCAGCACTATGAAAGCAGCATTTTGCCAGATTTTATTAGAAACACATAGATTCCAGCCACCAGAAGTGGCAATAAGCCATTATATATTAGTTGAACTTTTCAAAATACTCATAATTCTGTGTGTATCCTGTGTGTATTTATAACCCAGTTCATCCCAGAATAGTTCAAACACAGGTAGTTCTCTCCCTAAGTCATCCCATCTAGACCGTGAACTCACAAGGCTGCAGTATTACGTAGCAAATTTCCTATGCAGTCCTCAGTAGGGAGCAGGAACATTCACAGAGCTGTCAGAAGAGAAGCTGTGACCAAGAGACTCTAAGGAAGGTTTGAGACAGTTTTGGCAAGTCTGAGGAGACCTTCAGCACTGGTGGGTGTCATTCAGTAGTAAATAACTGGGTTCTGGCACTCTAATGTAATTTCTGCAAGGCAGGCAACAAAGCAGCACAACCCCTGCTATGAGGAACCGAAGGTTTGTGGGAGGTTATCAAGCTAAGATAATATTTAGCAGCAAATAGTGGGGACAAGTGTGTTCCAAAAGAGACTTTATTTTATACCAAAATATTCCTTTCTTTTCATTACCTTCATAGAGAAGTAAGTCAACAACTGTTTTGGGCCAGTAATCATCTTTAATTAGAGAAGCCTGCTACTGCACATATGTATAGGAGTCTTTCTCGAACCGACTAAACTTTATACTTTATTTTTACTGGTAATAATGGGGTGAAACTTGCACAGACATTTACAGCTTACATACTGCCAATTCTCTCAGCATCCTAAGATTAAAATGCATGTAAACCACTTAAAACATACAAACTTGGGACCTCAGATACTGATTTCACAGGGGAAAAGAATGAACAAACAAAAAAAAAAAGGAGTTGGGTTCAAAAACCGGACTGTACGCAGATTTTAAAATCAATATTGACAGATTTAATCCAAAGGTCAAACTGGGAAAAACTGCCTCTTGTCATTAAAGAGAACTAAACAGAAAAAGGAAGAGCTTTAGGCTGGTAGCTGATGTTTCAGTAGTGCTGCAGTCACGTACAATTTAATATTCCATGCCTGGCTAATAATACTCTTCTTTGTGTTCCTATCACAAGTTTTGCAATAATGGTCAAGATCTGTGGTTTCCAGCAGTTAGCCTGAAATATCGCCTTCCTACTTGAGGCCTGACATAGTAGTCCTCATTTTCCACTGGGATGTGCTATATAATTCCATCAGTCTGCTTTCTGAAACCCTTGCAAGGGTGTGAAGCTAAAAAATAGGCAAGACAGAAGCTTTGTCTGGGCACCAGAATGCAGAACAAATAAAAATAACTAATCCATTTAATCCCATAGCTAACTTCACAAGATGGAAGCAAAAGCAACAGGTACTGGAGGGTAAGCACATGTCCATATGAGGGAACTAAAAAGCAGCAAATTCTTGATCAGATATAGTGGCAATTTTAACTTACAGAAATAGCAATCTGTGCGTTTTCTATATTTACATGTTATAAGTACTTTTATTTTTAAATAAAATCCTGTATACTGATGGATGCAAAAATTGAAGAAGTTCTGTGGCACAGCTACAGCCAGTGTTCCAAATAGTACAGCTCTTTTGGTTGATTAGACTTAAAAAAACCTCTGACATCACAGAGTCCCAGGTGATACTTCTTCAAGGTGGCCCCACTGAAGTGAAGCAAACAGACATATTTATCTGCATGTTTTACTAATGAGCCTCAGAAGTGGCACCCAGAAAATAGAAATGGACAATATCTGCAAACTGTTTGTGTCTCCTCAGATTGCAGGCCTCATCCTCAGCCAACATAAAGCACAAGCAGAATCAGACATCAGACAAGAATCTGACTGCACAATTCCAGAACCTTCTTCCAGAGTTTTTTTGTATACATTGCAGACATTTCTAGACAGTTTATTAAATCCCTTCAAAACCACAAACTCAAACAACATTTTAACTATATCTGGTATCAGGTATTATAACCAAGTACTCTGACACCTGGATAATGTAGACTGATGAAACACATGTTAAATGCACATAATAAAACTACAAAAATGCTATAGTTGCAAACATTTGAAAGGTATTGGTTTTTACATCACACTTCACTGAGTGACAGGCTTCTGGGGAACCTCACAAAAATATTTTCCTGTCATTTTTCCAAAAGAAAATTATGAACACCTAAAATCTGAATTGTTCCCATCTATACAAAGTAACTTGTTTGAAAGTTAAATGTTAATACATTCTTTTGAATTATAGTTGTCCTTATGTTGGATTTCTCTTGCATAATCCATCTGCTTACATTATCATCCTCTTATTAACACCTAGAAAATGATTAATAATATGGCCAATGAATTCCAACCATGTCTGTCCTGAAGGCAGAAATGCAATCAGGTTATATATTGCTATAAATTCTTCCACTACTCGGCACGTTCAAGTTGTGCATATTGCAAATGACCTACAATATTTGTTAAACAAGCATGTACAGCCACTTCCCTAGTAAATATGACAGCATTACAAGCATTACAGGGCACTTTTAAAGCTAACAACACAATTTTCCATGGAATACAGCAGCTGAGGTCTCTGAACGTACAAATGACTTACTACCATCTGCAGTTTCCTCACCTTTGGCTATATTCTCTCAGCAGTTTCAATGTACTTCTCTTAATTAAGATATTTAATCAGCCATAATGAGTAGATTGGTTCTTGACATTTTCTGCAGTTTTATTCCACTTGCCCAGCATCTCCCTTGGTATTGGTCAGTGCCACCATTTTAAAGGTAAGATACTTGCTGATTACAATCCTTATGATATGGGTTCAAACTACAACCTCCCATATTTTAGGGCTTAACATTTTGTATTTAGCAATACCTATTTCTAACTAAACACAAAATATCTATGTTAGGGGAAAAAAAAGAAAACTTGGAAGGAATTCATTATAAAGACTTGATTTTTTAAAAACAGATATGCCCTAATTCCAAATTCCTAATTCCTATTCCAAATGCAAACATTAGCACATCTGGCAGTACCCTCTGGAATTTTAACTTTATTTTGACAGCTTTTGAAAGACATAACCTTATTCACATATGTTTCACTCATATATAAAGAACTGTTCGTATATCCTTATATCACAGTAATCTAAAATATTTTTATAAAAAGAATAATCTGTTTTTCAGCAGCAACATATCAGAAAATAATTATGTAAAAAATCAACTCAATGCATTTTGAAATGCCTGACTTGCAAGGGAGTGTGATACTTAAAAGTGGAGAACCATTTACAAGCAGACTAAAACATACCATGTCATCAAAAAGCATGATCCCAGCAGCTTAGAGCACAGCGTGGAGAGTAAGTACAGGGAAAGGATCATCTATGTAGCTGCTTTAAAAAAAAAAAAAATCTCTGTGACAGATGTTGGCAAACTAGCTGTTAGGGTAGGTACAGTGTGTACCAGATAAACTGTTATAACTATGTTTGACATAAATCACAGTCTGAAGAATGTGTGTAAATTCAATTTAGGAGAGGGAAAAAAAAAAAAAAAAGTGAGGTTTTCCTGCTTAGCAGTCAAAAAGGCATTCTGAGCCACACGAATCCAGTGCCAGATGTGATGCTCGCGATTGGCTGAGTGCTGACCATGTGTTTGAGCCGTGCGGAAACGGCAACCCCTCCCAGAGCCAGATCTGCATTGCAGTCAAGGGAAGAGCAAGATTTATTTCCCATGCTCTGCTCTCTTGCTCAGATACGTACACGAGCAGGAAATCCACCTGCAGTTTTGTCGCCTTAATAAAATGTACCAAATAATACTAAATGTTTCGTTAATTGTACAATTACCTCTAATTAGTGTTTTGCAAATCGTAGGAACACAGAAGGAACACTTAAGATCAAGCATAATTATACATTACTTTTTACAAATTTGATTCCAAGAATAGGAGATATTACCTGATACATCCTCCATTTTTCTTTTCTTCTTCCTCTCAAGGGTTTTTCTTCTTCCTGTGTAGACAAGTGAATCCCAATTAAAAATTATTCTAGAAATCTTGCCATTCTTTCCCATTTTTTCCCCTGCTGTATGATTTTATTACACAAATTTTAGAACAGCTGACTCCTCATGCACTGGCACTCCTTGTCTCAGACACAGCATATTAAACTCCATTTTACCTGGAGTTTTCAACTGTAAATCACATTCTTTTTTTCCACTAGCAATACATAAACTCCTTTCTATTTGATCTATCATTTAAAGAAAACATGTGTTTGCTAACAAAAAAAAAAAAAAAAAAAATCAAGCATAGACAAAGAATATTGCTTTTAAGAAAGCCCTAAATTTATCCTAGAGCCTTTTGCAAATTAAACAGCCCAGGCTGTTATGCATATGATTCTTTATTTCAAGTAATCTTTTTAATATGATGGCATTTCAACGTGACACCTTTACACTTTGTCTAGGGTATAATTTTGCCAGTAACAGAACTCCCCCTATCCTAAGACCTAGATAGTAAATGTGGAATTTTTGGGCACAAGTTACAGAGCCAGCTATGTTATAATGGCATCTCAGCAAGCTATTTTCCCCTCACTGCTAGTGGTTTTATTGTTTGGTTAGTCTGAATATCATCGCTAGTGCACACTTCTTTCTTTAATTTTTGTCAGAAGGGTTCAAGAAAATAAAATTTTGAAAATTCAGATAAAACACAGACATAGCAGATTATGAAATAAAATAATAGAATCTAGTAGGTTGATATTTATTTAACATGAAAAGAAGAGCAGAAAAAAGACATGTAGGAAACTATTCATATTTATTGCAATCCAAAATGCAGGATTATTTTCCATATTACATATCTGGTACGGATACAAAAGACTATAAAAATAAACATTTTACATAGAGATACAATTTGTAGAAAGAAGCAATTGTATGACTCTGAAATATACAAAGGGAAATATACAAAGCTTTCAAGTATTTTTAATTGAGCTAGCTGCTAAAAATTGTTTGATCTCATTTCCTGCATCACAGCTCTCAGACATAGCTCCTGAGGAATAGCAGTCATGGAAAATTGATCTAAGGTTTCTGACAGATGGAGTGGAATGGACACAGTAACAAGAGTTTGGTGCTATTTCCAAAATATTTGCTGGAAATTACTAAACCTGTACCAGGCTGGTATATACGTGTATTTTTTTTTTTTTAATTTCAAACTAGCTTATAGACAGGCTGGTGTATTACTTCGAGCACTCCTTTATCAATAATTAAAATTAATATAGGAGAGCGCAAATTGAAGCAGCTGATGTGTCTGCACATATTCTGTAACTTCCATGGGAAAAGACAGACAGAAAGCTTTCTCAAATCACTGCAACCCAGTCCTGCAGAGACTGCCAGAGCTCTGGGGGACAAAACACTTTACTGGCACGATCTTGGAAAGGGTCTGTAGGATTTGCTGTTTCTGGAGTGTGTTGTGTGTATACAAATATACAGATGTATATGTCTGTGTATATCTATTGAGAGTTGTAACAATTACTGAAGCAAAGCAAAGGCCATAGCATAATCATAATAAAAGTAATCAGTGTATTGGCTCTATTTATTTTTCAATTAATTAAGTAAAAGGTTTTCATGCACCCTCCACTTCATACCAGAATTGCCAAAATGTTACCAGACTTCAGTATATTATCCTGTCTCTGTTCAGCAAAGCTCAGCAATTTAAATCAGAGATGAAAACAATTGTTTCCAAATGAAGAAGATAGCAGAAGCTGCAGTTGCTTGCACAATTGCCAAGTGTCTGCCAAGTAACACTTGCCCATGTTTAAATATACCACATTTCTACAATACAGACAATAGAATTTAATGTTAAACAGTGTTTTGGGCTTAAGCTCACATGAATGATTTTCTATATAGCACTCTGGACCTCTTATCAAAATTGCAGTCTGTGTTCTTTTTAAAATATGAAACTCAAATATGGCCAAGTCAACTCCATGTTCAAAACTATGACAGTACTAACATTTAATTAATAACTAGTCCATTTGTTTGTGCAATCTTAGAGTTTTATAGCACATATATTTAGTTCAGTGAATTGGCTCCATTAACATTACTATTCTGGAGACTAGAGTTCGATTTCATATTCACATCTTAAACTTTGTATAATACTAAAAAATATTTTGGACAGTTTTACCAACAATATTTACCTACTTTAAGATTCACTTCGCAAACAAATGCTGGATAAGAATCCAACAATAAAAACTTCCAACAAACCCACAACAAAGGATAATGAAGTGAAACTGACATTCCAACCACATAAATATATAAAAGCTAAAAGCCTTTCCCACCGTCTTTGTTTTTAAACAGACACACACTGTTGTTCCCTTGGCTTACAAAGGAGAGTACATGTTTGCAAACATTGCTAGTAAAAAGAAAAGTATGTTAGCCATCTGCATAGATGACCAATACCGCATCTGCTACTTAATGTGAAAGTTCATCTGACTATGAAACTACATGAGCCAGGACAGATATGAGTGTTTTAAATGCTACATTTTCACTTAAGGAAATAGGTGACCTAAAATGGGGAGCAATATTTTACTAGATAACCTGAAAACCCTTCAATAGCAGAAAACTGTTTGCCTGAAATCAAAATTATAATTTTATCTAAGCCCTCACACTTGTGTATTATTTTCATCTGCAACAGTGAATCTTTGTAAAATGCGCATCTCCCTCATTTACTGGTTTGACTTTTATTTCAGTGCAGCAAGCACAGTATCATAAGATTATTACATTCTGTACAGTTGATTACACATCAAGGAGGGCGATCATGAACTGAAACTGAAGAATTTCAAATGTGATCTGCCTATGGCTGTGCAACCAAATGAACTGCAAGGCAATCAGCCTCCATAACTAACAGTTAGGTGTGAAATGAATGACAATCAAACTAATTAAGGAATTCTTCAAATTTGGTGAGGTAGCTCCTGTGTAAAATACAAAATCTTTTGAAACTAAGAGACATATTTAGCCAGTACCATTGTCTGTCTCTCAGTACTGTCACACTGAGAGTATCAGAGGCAAGAGAACAAATGACATGAAGAATTTTATTTTAAGTAAAAAGTTAAATAGTGTGGTTTACTTTGCTGAGAAAAGGAAAATGAGAAATTCTTGACTTTGGCCTCAGTCCAAAGAATAGCTGGTGTTCTATGAGATTTTCACCAAGCTTTACTGTCTGCGTAGACATCTACTTTCTCGAAGATACAGAAATTATCTAAAAAGTTCTTTCAATCCCTTGATTGACAGCAGTGAGAACATTTCTAGATCTGTTGGGAATTTCTCTGTGCATTAGTAAAATTATGTTTCGTTAATCAAACAAGTTTGGAAACTTTTGCGTAAGTAATTTTTTTATTTAGAAACATCAGGGTAAAGAATTTTTTAAAAAATATAAAGAAATTAAATTAATAGCTAATACTAAATTTCCAGGGATTCAGTAAAACCCCATCAACTGTTTTACTCCTTTACAGACGATGAAGATTATTTTTAAAGGGGTAAGTGCCAGCTCCTGTTAAGGTTAGGTCATCATACAAAAATAGTATGTACTAATAAGAGGATAACTAAGACTGAAGAAACTTTGACTTTAATAGTTAAATTTTATAACACTGCTTTTCCCCTGATGCCATTTTTCTGGTAAAGAAAAATTTGTAATGTATGTGCTTAATTATGCTTAATTCTATACGAAATTCTCGCAGAATACTCTTTCTCCTGAATTGTCTATGCTAGTTTATAACAAGCGCCATTAAAATCTACAGGCAATGCCTCTGAATGGGGAAGCTTGTGAAACTTACTCATGGACTTGTTTTGATATTTATCCGGAAACTGAGCTACGCTCAGTTCTGAGGGTGAGCACTGAACGAGCTCTGCTCTGGAGTGCCAATCTTCAGCTGCTTCCTTGCAGCATCTCCAGCGTAAAACAATACGCAGAGACAAATAACTTAGAAGGTCCTGTGCACCTCGGGCACACCCTGATACAGATGGCCCCTGTAAGCAGGGCATTTCCTCCTTTTCCTCCCTCTCCTACCAAGCCACTGACGCCGCCTGCCCGTCCATCCCTGCTGCGTTCCCTCACGGGGCCCCCCGCGCTCGGACCCCGCCGGGTGGCGGGGGCGGGGCGGGGGCGGCCCCAGTGAGGGGAGGCGGGGCCGCCCCGCGCGCCAGTCGCGGCTGCGCCGGCGTCACCACCCCCACAGCAGGCGGCGGTTCGTGTGCGGGGCCGGCGGCCGGCGTGGGACCGACGAGGGCGGGAAGGCGCTGTCGCTGAACACCGGCACGGTGATATTTTCTCTTTCCTCGCCTCCTTACCCTTCTCCGTACCTTCCCTTTCCCCACCTTCCCTCGCTCCCGACCCTTTCTGCTCTCCCGGCGGGGAAGGCGCCGCGCGGGGCTCGCGGCGCGCGGACGGGAGGGGAGGGGGGGAGGAGGCCGGGGGGGGGGATGGGCGGCGGGCCCTGAGAAGAAAAGCGGTAACGGCCGCAGCGCGCGCGCCGCCCCGAGCCCGCCTTGCCGCCACGTGACCCCCCCCCGCACCCGCCCTCTCCTCTCTCGCCCGGCTCCATATTGGCGCTGCGCTGGCCGAGCCCCGGCACAAAATGGAGGTAACTGCGCGCGGGGCTTGCCGCCATCGGCCGAGGCGGGGGCGGAAGCGAGGCCGCTCCTGCCGCGCCGCGCGGAGCTGGAGCGGCTTGGATTCCGCCCGAGCCTTCGGGCGGGAAGGCGCGGCGGGAGTAGGGTTGTTGGCGGCAATATGTTACGGAGCCCCTTGCAGTTCCCGCGGCCGCCGCCTTCTTGTAGCGTTCCTGCCGCGCTCCGGGCCCGCTTTGGCCTGCGACACGCCGCGTTATTCCGTAATGGCGGCGCGGGCAGGAAGGGAGAGGGAGCGGGAGAGGCGGCGCTTCCGCTGCGCGGCCCCTCGGGCTGCGGCCGCCATTTCGCAGCGCTCCGGCGCGTGGGTGAGAGGGGCCCGGCTCTCGGGCCCGGGCAGGGCTGTGGGCAGCGGAGCCCTTCGCAGCAGTCCTGGGGAGACCAAAACGCCTGAGCGCGTATTCGGGCAGCAGTAGTGCAAGGCGAGCCCTACACGTGCGTGCGTCATTGTTCTGCCCTCCCAGTGTTCCTTTCCCCCCTTTCTTCCCCAGCGTAAGGTACCTGGAGTAGTGCGGCGGGCATATTCTTTAACACTCTTTCTACACACTCAGTTTTCTCGAAACAGACTTTAGAAGCATTAAAATCCTTTAGTGCAGTATGCTGCATCTCGGAGAGGAATTCGGCTACACGTTGTAGCACCTTCTTAATATCTCTCAGCTCTGCCCAGAAGGAGTTAAAGTATGTCGGGAGCCTTTGCTGCCTGGGGAAGTGAGGAAAGGAAAACTATAGAGTTCTCTTCCTTTCGTCCATTCCCACAATTGCACATGCAAAACATCCAGGACATGTGGTGGCGTTCTGCCATGATCTTGGTGAGCAGCACGAAGCAGTCTGCACAAACCTTAGAGGAATCATCCTCGCCCTACCTGGAGGGAAATAGTCATGAGATTCTCCCTTTACTCAAAACCTAAGGTTTTTGCTAAAGTGTTTCAGAGTATGGGAAACAAAAACAGTGCGGGTTTCTTTTTTTTTGGTTGGGGGGGGTTTGAGGGGGGAGGGGTGGTATTTTTTATCTTTACTCCTTTCACTGAAGGCTGAAACCTTAAAAAACTAAGATCAGAGAAACCAACAGCTCACACTAGTTTCTCTTCCTATATTAAAAACAGAAAAAAACTGGATCTCTTATCAAAGCAGATAAAAATAACTTTTTCATGTAAGCAGTTGATTTAGCTGCTTTGGGATTTAATAACTGAGAGAGGGGTGATGTGTTCAATGCATTGGTTCAGTAAAGCTTGGAAACCTATCACATCAGGTATTAAGCTAATATCTTAGGGGTTTTTTTTCCTAGGCAGAAGTTCCTGCTGGTGTTGGGAATACACTACTAACACAGTTAAAACTGAGAATCAGTTTTTTCCTGCTTTGACTCTTTGGTAAAACAGCCTACTGTATGCACTTTAGGTCAGACTTCAGTTGCTTACAGAAAAGACCAGTGCATTTCCATAGTATTCTCTGATTGGATGGGTGAACTTCCATCTTGGTAATGTCTGCTTTGTCTCTGTTAGCTCCTTTTCTGCTTTAGGTGATTGAGCAGAATTGTGAGTAATGAGACATGTTCTGGTGACTTCTTTATCATTATAATTTAAAGATTTCCTTGAAAACTGCTGTAAGTTCTGTAGTTAAGTTGGAGTATATAATTGCTCAATGCTATTTTAACTAGCGTTTAATAACAAAAGTATTCTGAATATTTTTATTCAGAGTTAAATAGAGTATTTTGTTGGCGATAAGAATTAAAAAATTTAGTGCTGTCAGCCTTGACAATTTCTGTAAGGCAAAATAGGAATAAAACTGAGTAGGGCTGTGTTCCACGTGAGCTGGTGGTGTGCATTAGCAGGAAGACAACTCCCTTTTTAACCCTCAAGGCCTTCAGAGGCCATTGGGGCAGAGACCATGCCCAGGAGCTTTATGTTGGCTGGTGTGGAGCCTCACTGGGGAATGCAGCAGGTGACAGCTTCAGAAAAGGATTCATACTTTCCATTACATTGGAAAGGTATTTAAATAAGCTTGTCCATTTCCTCCCGAAGCTTTAGTTTGCCAAACAGCTAGTTTCTAGAAAGCCCTTGAAGTGTTAATGTTCTGTTTCAGACCTCCCTTACATGATTTAAAAAACTGAACAGTTCAGTTGAAGTATTTAATATCCTAATTACCTCTTCAGTGAAACGGATGTTTGATTTTAAAGATTTCAAGAGCAGGTTTATCGTTGTTTAGAAAGGAACTGAAGATAATACAAACACTTGGGTGTTACTTGATAAAACCTTTAAATTTTTTCGTACATTAAATTATGATACTCATGATTTCATGATTGAGTTTAATTTGAAGCCGGATTTTAACATGAAGTTATGTTTAAAAATTTCCACTTTGGATGACAGCATATATTGCTCGTTAGTAGAGACTTGCCTCCCTTTCCATAAGCAGTAACAAAATACAGGAAAAAAAAACTTAACCCCCCACAACCCAAACAAACAAACCCCTCACAGAAGTACACCTAATCTTGTAAATATCTATGCTTTTAAATGTAGCACAAATATAATTTTACTGAAGTATGTTTGTAGTTAAGAGTACTGCATTTTGGCTACTGTAATAAAGCTTCAAGAACCATCTAAAGTAGTAATGAATATTGGCCAAAGATACCAATACATTAATACTAACATGAACTGAAGGAACCTAGAAAATTTTATTGAAAAAAGGCCAAAGGGAACTTTTTTTTGTTTGAAAGTGTAAGTGTGGGATCATTCACTTGAGCTTGCCTTGTAAAAGAGTTCCTATTCGTGATACTACATACAATGGTCCATAGTACAGGGCAGTAATTAAATGTATAATATGAAAGTAAAAGTAATGCAGATGCCTAATGCTATAGACTGCTGAGGATCAGCAGTTCTTGATTTTGCAAAGTAGCTTCAGTAAGGAGTTCTTGGACTACTCTTAGGGGAAAGTATTTTTTTAATACAGGAACTGTACATGACATCTCTAGTGTTCCACACTGCTGGATACCTGACTACAAGAAGTTAATCAGGAAGTTCTAATAAGCAATACTTGCAAAATTTTACATGCTTTGGGAGTTAAAAATCCAGAGAAGCAGAATTTATGTAGTGAGTTTGGGTATTGAAGGTGGAATTTGCTTGCTGTGTATCAGTTGTATTCACAGTAGTTTTGTCAGACAGTAATAGATGAAGGTTTGCTACAGATTTTAAGATTAGTTTGTAAAGTGAGCTTGACTGGGATAGCAGCTGTTTCTTTTACCCCCCTTTTTAATCGTTAGCTAAGTAGGCTGAGGTGCTTTTTTTTCTACCCTTTTAAATACTTCTGGGATTTTTTTTTTTCTACTTTCACCCGTTTCTTGCTGTAAAGCCACACCTGTGCATTGCAGCCAGAGAAGGCTCTGTGTCACAGGAACTGGGGTAAGTACTGACTTATCCAACCTGTTTTCTAGGTTTCCTAGATCTAAGAGAGAGGCTGAGTTAGAGTACCCTTCCAAAATGGCTGCTATTAAGGAAGAGAGAGAAGGGGAAGACTACAAGAGGAAAGGAAGACGATCCTCACAGGTGAGAGGATGGGTTTTTTAGTAAAAATAAAGTAGTTTTAAGGGGGAAAGATGAAAAAACCCGCGAGTTAACCATTTCTATCTGATATTATTAATTTTTTTTTCTACCCTCTTCATCCCCGTGTTAGCGGAGTAACTTTAAATTGCATTTTATTACCTACAGTTTTAAGGGGTGGGGTGTTAAGCATAACAGGGAAATTTTGCTTGTCTAGCTTTCTGTTATAACAAAACTGATTAAATGTATGTTTCTGATTAAAGCAAGGTGTTATTATTAAGAAATTCATGCATTCTCAGAGTATCAGCAGGAACTTGATTACTTCTACCTTCAAAGTCCTGTTTTTAGTGGGAATGAAGACAGGTTCCTATTTTCTTTTCTTCCTTTTTTTTTCTTTTTTTAAGTAAAAATGGTTGCCTGATAGTCACTGCAAATGAAAGCGAGCTGTACTAAGTAAAAATAACTGTTTTCTTTTGCTTCTAGCAGAAATACCGTAGACTGAATAAGGTGCGTAGTATAGAGAAGATGTTGGGGCTGTTTTTGGGAGGATGGGAGCTAGTTACTTTTGGGGCAGGGTGTGGAAGTGGGAGGGGGGGAAGTTCTTAATACCCTTCAGAAAATAATTTTAAGATTAGCAAAAAGGGTATTAAATATGCTTATATAGCTTATAAGGGAGGCATTTTCTCTTTATTTATTTGGACTTGTTTGCATTCTAACATTACTTTTTCAGGTTGCCTGAATATTTTAGTTCAAACCAAGTTTTTTTTCTGGAATGATACACTGCTGCAATGTGGGAGGGCCTATACACTTGAATTACAAACCTTGTCGGAGTTGCATGTGTCTGGTAGTGTATGGTTATTTTGTATTGAACTGCAGTGTGTAAAGTCCTTTTGGAAGGAATGTTGAAACTCTCATTCATTCGGACTTTGAATTGAGTGTAACTGAGGTCGATCAGCTGCATACTACCTAAGCTCTTGTAGTTCACAAAAGTAGATTGCCCTGCAATGATCTTAAAACTCTCTGAGTTTCTAGAGAACAAGTTTCTCAGAAAGTTGCTGAGGCCCCAGTTGGCTATAAGCTTTCCCGTTTCAGAAGACAGTCTAGGATGCTATTGCCCGGGGACAGGGTGGTCTCAGGATCAGCCACAGTTAAGTGTAGGTTTGGTGACAAGGATTTGGTAGACGATGCTGCTCAGAGGTAGAATGCATGGGAGAGCTCTGCCCAAAAACTGCCTTTAGAGAGGAATACTGCAACTCCAAAAGGCTGATTATTCAAAACTGCTGCCATAGGAAAATTTAGTTGATGGCAACCTCAGGATAGCAGTAGTATGTATCTGCAGCAGCATTGTCTCGAAAGGTGTCAGGATTTCTGCGAAAATGAGGATTTTTGCAGTAATCCCAGGGGGCTCTAGCTGCCATCTTCCCTCCCTCTCTAAGGCGAGAGGTACAGTTAACTGCGCCGGGTGTTGGGGATTTCGGTAGGGCCGGGGAGGCAGCGGTGTGGTTTTTCTCTGGCAGGAGGTGAGCGGAAGGGCCCGCGGCTTCCGCAGCGCCGCCTCTCCCTGGGCCCCGCGGGCCGGGCCCCGCCCATGGCGCCACTGCGGCGCCGGCCACGCGCCCCGCCCTCGGCTCCATATTGGCGGCGCGGCGGCCGCGGCTGAGCACAAAATGGAGGCGGCCGGGCCCGCGCAGCGCTTGGACTTTAGGGGGGAAGGCAAAAGTCGGGGCAGAAGGAAAGTTCTCCGCCTCCGCAGAGCCTTGTAATGTGTTTGGAGGCTCCTTAGACAGCTTGGGGGGAAAAACACTGTCTTGCCGATTAAAGGCAGGCTGGGCAGTCTTGCAGCTCTTCTCGCCACTCCTGCCAGAGGAGCGCTGCAAAATGGCGTGCTCGCCTGCCGTGTCAGCTGAGCAGGAGGGAGCCCGATTCTGATAGAGCAGGGTGGGTGTTACACTGAGGGAGAGATGTGCTCTGCAGGATTTTCTGTGCAGCAAAGACTGCTGTTAGAAATAACTTGCAGCAGAACAACTGAGAAACAGCATCTTGTGTGATAGAGGACAGCACTCCGAAAACCTCAGTGAGAACAAACTGCCCTGCCTAAACAATTCCCTAATTCTCTTACAATAACATTACCTTCTTTTTTTTACACAGAGTTCCTATAAGATCTGTGTGTCCTAAGAATAATTTGTGTCCAATAGAACAGAGATGATGTAACAGCAGGTGTTCTTCCTGCTGTATGAGAACAGCGGTTCTTGTCACATAATAAGCAGAAAAGAACTTCATTTTTCCTTACCTAAAAAATTCAGTAGTCATTCTTTTAAAGTAAAAGCACTGAGCTATTAGCTGGAAACCCTTATAGCCTTTGGTAGTATCAGAGAACTGTAAATAGTCTGTGCAGTTTTTTCCTATGTAGGTTTCTGATTTTGGAGGAGTCTAAATTTTATGGTTTTACATAATAAATTTCTTTCAATATGTGTAGAAGAGTTTGAAACACTTGGTGTACCTGGCTTTAACATAACCACAACTAATAATTGTCAGTAGATTTTAGAAACAGCAAGTAGCAACAGATAACACTTAGCCTGAAGCAGTTTTTATGTGCAGTAGGTGTGTAATCCTATAAAATTGAAAGTTTCAATGTAGTGAGAAGGGAGATTGTTTTTTAAGTACCTTCATAGTCTGGACCGCTTGGAAAACACTAGAAGCTTGACTTTGTAGTCATGGGACCATTGACTGTTAATAATTCATATGATGATCCTGAGGTAACAAAGCCTTAAATAGAAGGCTGTTATCAAGAATGCTGGGGTTCTTTCTATCAAAATTCAGCAGGTGCAAGGGCAGGGATTTACTTCCCAGATAGCTTTTCATAATCTTAGTTAATGTTTGCTGTAGTACAACCTAAGTGTTATAAACTAACAGTTTGCTAAAGCACTATGTAATAAAAAAACTCTCACTCCAAGGGGCTTAAGCCTTCCTGGCCAACCCTAGCGATATGACAGAGGTTAAAGCACTTCAGATTTGAAGCAGAATGTCTACAGATACAAGTCTGTGGCTGTTTTTATATAGTTCACCTCAGGATAATGCTGCATCTAGTCTGGTTTAATGCACTGCAGCAGAAACAGTAAAGCCTGTTGAACATTGATGCTGCAGAACTGAAGTCACACACAGCATAGCTGGCCAGCACCTTGTGGAGTGTTTAACATGCACAAAAGTACCCACTTGCTAAATAAGATTTTAATCTGGTTGCTTTTTGTAAGACTTCTCTGATCGCAGCAGTTGTGAAACAATTTTTTGTGAACTCCTTGTCAAATGTGTGGGGAAATTCCCTGTCTACTAAAAAGGTGTTGCACTGAAACAGCTGAAGCACGATTGTACTCTTAAGCCCATTTCAGTCATGTGATAGAAAACTGGGATCTGCAGATTCACACCTTTTAAAACATGACTGGTCATATATAGACAGTGTTACCAAGAGCTGTTAAACTTGCTTGTTCTGCTATGCTTGCTAAGTTACCAATCTTTCTCCAGTAGTTGTACCCACTAGTGGTCATTGATGAGTTGTAACTCATGGCATTCTTTTGTCTGTAAGACAAATGTTGTCTCGCATTTAAAAGGTATTTCCCATAACGCTGAAATCCACATATATTGGCACTTCCTTGCTTGTATGTACTCCAATAATAAAATTAATTTCAAGGAATTTAGTATTGATATGTTTCATAAAAATACATAAAAGTAGCTTTTGAAAGTGGACATCCCCAAAGAGTAGACACTCAGCCCAAGCAGGAACCTTTTTTTCTTGTATACTGTGTTGTTAAATTTTTTGTAGCTCTGCATATTTCTGCTTCATAAAGTGTTAGAACTTCCCTTTATCTAGCAGTGCTTCCTCCCCAGTCCCTACAGTGCGATCTGCAGCTCAAATATAGGTACAGAATGAATGCACTTCTGGGTGGTGGGGAGCAACTAAATTACCTAGAGTATATTGAAATTTCTTTATTGTTTGTATTTTAACGCTCTTTAAGTTGTTAGTCTTTTAATTAAAATCACATCTCATTAAGTGTTTACTATTCTGCTGTTTAAACCCATTAGAACTCATTGTTTTTAAGTAAATGTATTTCACCTATTTGTAGTATAATGTGCACAGAACATTTTTAGTGATTCAGTGAAATTTTAATTCTGTGATTTGTATTCAAAATATGTTTATGATTTTTTGATTTTGTAGGGCCATGAGCCAAAGGAGCCAGAGCAATTGAGAAAGCTGTTCATTGGAGGTCTGAGCTTTGAAACAACAGATGATAGCTTGAGAGAGCACTTTGAGAAATGGGGCACGCTCACGGACTGTGTGGTAAAGTCTTTGTTTTAGTTTGCTTTAGAAAGGGTTAGGTACTTAAAGTAGCACAGAAATGCAGAGTGTCTCCTTGTGTGTTTGCAGGTGATGAGAGACCCACAAACAAAACGTTCCAGAGGCTTTGGCTTTGTGACTTACTCTTGTGTGGAGGAGGTAGATGCTGCCATGAGCGCTCGACCACATAAGGTTGATGGACGCGTGGTTGAACCAAAGAGAGCGGTTTCAAGAGAGGTGAGTTAGTGTTCCAGTTAACCACATATCCTAATCTTTACCTACTGCTTTAAGCACTGAATGTTACTTTCGGTATTGCAGGATTCTGTAAAGCCTGGAGCACACCTCACAGTAAAGAAAATATTTGTTGGTGGAATTAAAGAAGATACAGAAGAATATAATTTAAGGGAGTACTTTGAAAAATATGGCAAAATTGAAACCATAGAGGTCATGGAAGACAGGCAGAGTGGAAAGAAGAGAGGCTTCGCTTTTGTGACTTTCGATGATCATGATACAGTTGATAAAATTGTTGGTATGTAAGCTCTTCAGTGAAAAATTACTTACAGGATAAAAGTACTAAGATTTTAGAAGAGCAGTGTGTGGAATTGCATAATCAGAGGTGATTGCATAATCAGTCAGCTGCTTTACTATTGTAAGGAATGGGGTTGACCTAATGTTACTTCTCAAAGTGTGCACGTGCCTTACAGTAACTTTCTGTGAGAGTTTTACAGCGTACTGCAATGATGTGATTTTCTAACTTTCCTTTTTCACTATTTTCTGTAGTTCAGAAATACCATACTATAAATGGACACAACTGTGAAGTGAAAAAAGCACTCTCAAAACAAGAGATGCAGACTGCTAGCTCTCAGAGAGGTGAGTTGTAGTTGTGCATAGCTATTTTGTGTAACAGGTTTTCAATTAATGTAATTCAAGTGAAATATTTTGTAGGTCGTGGGGGTGGCTCAGGCAACTTCATGGGTCGTGGAAACTTCGGCGGCGGTGGAGGGAATTTTGGCCGAGGAGGAAACTTTGGTGGGAGAGGTAAATGGCTGGAATATTAGTATAGAATGTGATTTACATTTTGGTTTGTGGTTTTTAGTTTTAATTTCCTGTGTCAGTTGGCTTAAACACTTAACATGTTTGTTCAGGAAAACATTCTCATCTGTTTTGTGTTCTAGGAGGCTATGGGGGTGGTGGTGGCGGTGGTGGGAGCAGAGGAAGCTTTGGGGGTGGTGACGGATACAATGGATTTGGTGATGGTAAGTGTACTGTTCACTTCTTTTCCCCCCAGTGTTAAAACCAGCTGTAAGTTTTGCCTTCACCTTGGAAGCAAAGTCTGTTTTGGTGATAATAGCAATAATGGAAATGAAATGTCTACACTGTAGAGCTGTGAAGAATTAACCTTTTTTTGTTCTTACCTCAAAATGATGGATGGAAAAAAAAAACTTGTCTGTATTTACCCTTTAAAAAACCTCATATCACAAGGTCATGAGGGAGCTGCTTATTTTTGAGAACTAAGTGAAGATTCTGATGTCAGTTGAGGTGACTAAAATTGCATAAAGCAGTAAACAGTTTCCAGTCAACTCTTCAGACTTCTTGTGGTTCAGTAGTATAGTATCTTTCTCATGATGCAGTTAGGATGAGTATCCAAAATGGATCTGCAGAGAAATGCAGCAATTACCAAAAGGCTAGAAGGTGCAATTACCAGAAGGCAAAAAGGGATGAGGGAAGTAGCATGTAATGAATTGCTTGGGTCCTGATTTTATAAGCATGGGTTTTTTTCTCAGTTAAGTAGTTTAGCTAAACTGTGCAACCACAATGGGTATATATAATACAGGGAAAATGCTGTGGGACATTTTTATTGTGCAAGTGTGTCAGTTTGGGGATTTTTGTCAAATGGATCTTTCCTTACCAGTATTTAGCTTTGATGTTTAAAGGTGGACTCTTCTTTTATTAAAAGGTGGCAACTATGGAGGTGGTCCTGGCTATGGCAGCAGAGGAGGTTATGGTGGTGGTGGAGGACCAGGATATGGAAACCCGGGTGGTGGATACGGAGGTGGAGGAGGAGGATATGATGGCTACAATGAAGGAGGAAATTTTGGTGGTGGTAAGATTCCAGCTTTAATTCAACATTCATGGTTCTTAAGTTTCATTTCACAATGCCTAAAATATGGCAATACATTAAAAAGTTGTATGTCTAGGTTTTAATATAGAGGGCCATGTTGCATAAGGAAAATCCTTTTTTATGTGGATCAGCTTTGATAAACTACAACGTTGTTTTGCCAGGAATGTATTTTTCTAAAAGCTTCGGCTATAAATCTGTATGTGGGGGCAGAGTACAGCAATTTTAATGGTTTTGACCATTCCAAGTATGTTATTACCAGATACCAGTTCACAGCATGTAGATTACATCCTCCTTTGTGAGGACTACAAGACACATTTTTGTAAGCTTTGTTTTAATGTTTGCCCCAAATTTGGGGAGCTAAGCTGCAAAAACTGCTCTATATCTTACTATACTTTTTAATATATGTATGCAGCATGTCCATTACAGTTCTATCATTTTTTTGGAGCAAATAAATTGTAGTTTACATTATTGTCACACATGCCAAGTTGTGCAGTAGAAGGGTAATGGTGAAACTCACGGTTTTCTGATTTTGGGGGCCTTATTTTGACCTATTGGGTTAATATCAAATTGCCTAGTCAAATGTGCTTATAATGTGATGTGTTTCATCTTTGATAAAATACCAATTTCAAATCATAAAAATACCAAGGGTCTCCTTTTGCATAGAAGTAGCATCAAAATACATGAACTTCATTTTAAATTGTTCTGAACTACTACAATTTATTTTTACATTGGATATTAGAATTTGGCGAGTTTTGTGTCCTAGGCCCTGTCTGAACAAACATGGCTTTATAAATTACGTCTTTCAGGTAATTATGGTGGAAGTGGAAACTACAATGATTTTGGCAATTACAGTGGACAACAGCAGTCTAACTATGGTCCCATGAAAGGTGGTGGCAGCTTTGGTGGCAGAAGTTCAGGCAGTCCCTATGGTGGTAAGTATGATTTTGTACAGAAAATATTTTTGAGTTTAAATCCTTTGTTATTCATGTATTTCAATATACACACTGTTTTTTTGCAGGTGGCTATGGATCTGGAAGTGGAAGTGGGGGCTATGGTGGTAGAAGATTCTAAAAATGCTACCAGAAAAAGGGTAGGTGTAATGCATATTTATAATGATGATTAATAATGTACAACTGTTCACTGAGAGTAATAATTTTCTTATCCTGTATTCAACAGGCTACAGTTCTTAGCAGGAGAGAGAGCGAGGAGTTGTCAGGAAAGCTGCAGGTTACTTTGAGACAGTCGTCCCAAATGAATTAGAGGAACTGTAAAATCTGCCACAGAAGGAACGATGATCCATAGTCAGAAAAGTTACTGCAGCTTAAACAGGAAACCCTTCTTGATCAGGACTGTCATAGCCACAGTTTGCAAAAAGTGCAGCTATTGATTCATGCAATGTAGTGTCAATTAGATGTACATTCCTGAGGTCTTTCTCTGTTGTAGCTTTGTCTTTCTTTTTTCTTTTTATTTTCCCATTACATCAGGTATATTGCCCTGTAAATTGTGGTAGTGGTACCAGGAATAAACAAATCAATGAATTTTTAACTTTTCAATATTTGTGTAGTTCAGTTTTTCCACACTTAGTACAGAGAACTCTATAACAGAAATAAAATGTAGTTTAGGGTGTTTCCTTGTTAGTTAATAGAGAAGATAAATGCATTTCTCAATTACTATTTTGTATTAATTTAAAGTTAACAATAGAAACATCCTATTGATTTGCAGTCTTAAGGGGTGTAGTCTCAGTGTATATACGTAACTGTCATTGACATGAGTTACATAGGCATACAGAGGGAAAACATCTGTATGTTGCATTATAGTTTGTTTAGATGTATAACTAGGATTGAGTTACTCAAATTAGTGTTTGTGAATCATAGAACTAAGCTTTATCTTAATGAAAATTTCAAATTACTTTTTGCTTTGTGCATATTTTTTTAATTTGTAGTTCTGTATTAGTACTAGCGCTTCAAGAAAATAAGGCATGATAAATATTTTAACAAGACCAACTTTAGACACATGAAAGCTGTCTCCCGTCTCATTTGAGATGTATAAAGGATAACTGAAGTTGTTTAAGTCTTGGGTGGAGAGAAAAAGAAATTTGCTTTTTACCTTTATATTTATTGTAATTCCCGAGAAGTTAAGGTGGGGGGAATCAAGTGCCTGTTTCCTTGGGATATACAATGATTCTGTTTCAATAAAACTATACTTTGGGGAGGGTGGCTTGGAATTTTCATCCCCTTTGTCCCCATTCCCTTCTCCCTTGCACCAGACTGCACTGTTTCAATTAAATGAGGTGTCATAGTGAGAGTAATAGGTATGTTCCTCAATAATTTAATGGCTATATACTTTCTTACATGCACCCTAGGCAATTTTCTGGACACATGCTTCTGACTGGGAGCCAAGGGTAGCACAGGTGTAATCACTGACAGTCCCAGGTAATGCGTTCCAAAAGCCTATTTCCCATGGGCTCTTAAATAGTAGAGTTCTTAAACTGTTTCCCTGGCAGACATCAGTGCTCAGCTGAGAGCTCAAAGATAAAACACAATCTAGTTGTATTTTACTGACTAGAGCACTCCCACCACGTAGCGGGGTACAGTCCTGAGTTCCCACAGGTAGAATGCTAGTTTGTTACCAACCGGATTTGGTGCAGCAGAGTAGAAAATCTCACCAGTACGTGTGGCTAGAAATTGTACTTCATTCTCACTTCTGACCTCCGAATTAAGGCACTGCAGTCTGTCCTGTCCTCATCTGATGTGAATTCTCTTGACTATTGCCAGGCCAGTGCTTGCTGTCAATTCAGACTCAAAAGAGTAGGGACCCAGTCAATAAAAGAAATATTCAGACACTTGGCAATATGTATTGGAATTACACCTGTTTCACTTCTGGGTCAATGTGCAGTATAAGGTAAATGCAATTCCAGTGTAGGAATGAATCTGCAAAGATGTATGAAATGGCTTAAGGCATAATCAGTCATATTAATAATGGATTATAATTTTTAAGAAGTGGTAGAAAAATAAGTGTGTTGTTTGAAAAAAAATTAAACATGTTATTTAAACGATGTTATTGGAGTGTATTTAGACTGCAGTACGCTAAAACAAGGAACCAGTGTCAAGATGGTAGCCTCCAAAATGGATTTCAAAGTCTGCTTATTGTCTGTGGAGTTCTGAAAGATCTCAAAAGATAAAGCAAGAATTGGTGGTTTAGTGAACGCTTCTGTTGTTGTACGTGTGCATTTGGGCTTGGGGTGGGGGGGAGGCTGTACTTCAATAAAGGCATTTTTTAAACAACCCATTTGGAGTTTGAAAACATGGGAAACTAAACCACAACTCACTAGGGAGTGAGACACCTATCTACTGACTTGCTTTGTACGTTACTACGCTAGAAGATGTGTAGACTTGCACCTGGGGCCTGCATCTGATTGCAGGAACAACTGGAGGATGGGGTTGATGTCCCTTCTGACAATTGATCTGGTATCTCTAAATTTTTTTAGAATGTATTGACAGTGTTCTTTTTAACAGGGCCTCTTGTAGCTGTACTGTGACTACAATGTTAACTTTGAAAAATAGTGTCATAATAAACTTTATGAACAAGATCTGTATGCAACCTTTTAAGAGATGGATGTAAGTGACTGCTTTGTAGGTGGGTGGGGTAGCGTAGCTGTTGTTTGTGACATGGAAAAGTGTAAGCCATGAGGACAGTGATCCGCCAGCTTTACAGAACCTAGGATGTACTTCCTTGATCCATACATTGCTAAGGAGACTCGTAAGACAGGACTTCAGCAGCCTATTGAGTATGGAGAAGTCAGCCTAATTAAAGAATGACAAGGCAGCAGGAGCAACAGCTTCAACTTCCAGAAAAGTGAAGGAATAAGATACTGTGCTGATAGTGAGCAGCTTTCCCAAGGCTAGTTAAATCTGCTTATCACAGCTGAAATATCGAAGAAAGTCTAGCAAGAGTTCTTCACCTTTTGGAACCTCCTTGAGTGATAGCTACTTGAGTTGACTCAAAATCAATAGGTCTAGCATTTAGACCTGAAAGGAAGGGCAATGAGCATAGGTAAGGTTTGCCTTTAAAATTTTTCATGAATTATAAAGAGCGGTGGGAGGTTTTTAAACAAGGTAAGAGTAATTTTTTTAATTTTCAGGTTGAATGAGAAGCTGCTGCTTGACAAAATGGGGAATGTCTTGCACATCCTCTTCAAATGAAGGTTTCTGACTGGGTAAGATTTGTAGTGTATAGTAAATTGTGTTTAACCCTTACTTCTTCTAGGCTTTTTTTTTTTTTACAGTCTTTTAATATCAAGGGAAATCATAAATACTAAGCAGCAAATATTCCAGGATGTCATCCAGTGTTTCCTGTTCTGGATGAGGGCTCCTTGGTGGCACAACTCCTATACAAGAATCTTCTGCCCCTGGCAGATAAAAAATTGCTTTGTGTCTGAGATCAACAAGACAAGCTGGTGTTTTGAAATTACATGTTTTGGTTACTGTGGAGTGTACTGGAGTGGGGGGTGGGGGGAAATTGTTTTGTGCCTTATCGTGGAAAGAGGTGCCCCAGAGAAGCCCAGAAAGGCAGTGACACTGAAGTGCTTCAGTTCTCATCAGGGTGTGACCTGCTGCTGCTGCTCCCGTTCCGGGAGGGAGCTTGGTATTGGTGCAAGGTGGGATTTCTCTCCTAGGTAGTGGATGTTGGCTTACCAGGTGATGTATTTATGTGTACAAACCGAAGAGCTCCCTTTCAGATTCTGGGTGCTTTCAGGCAGGGTAGTTGAGGCTAATACTGTCATAGGGTACCCAGGTGAAATCACAATAGCATTTGTACAGGCAAATTGAATGGCAATAAAAACTGCTTAGGGACTCTTGATACTGCACAGACTGGAACATGTATTATTTCCTTTCTGCATCTTTGATTGTTACAGGTCCTTTATAAAGTACTTCAGCATCTATTTAAACTTCCCAATACATTTCTGAGCCTGTGCATTCTTAGGAAGTCAGTTTCTGTTTTAGTGTTGGTTATACTTCAGTTGCTCTGAAAGTAGTCAAATGGAACCTGCCCAATCAGAGGCATGTTCACAAACTATTTCAAGTACTTAAACTTTTTACCTGCTGCCTGTAGACTCCCAGAAAGTAATTCATGACTTTCTAATACACAGTTAAATGGAATATGGAAGTAACATACAGAGACTTTCATAAAATCAGAAGCTATTTAATTGAAAATCTCATGACTGCATATATTTTTAAAAAAACATTGAGACAAGTTTGCACTTAGCCAAGGTTGAGCCTAAATCTGAAACTACAGCAGCACAGTCACGTTGCCTTAGTGTAATGTGCCAGCTTGTTGCTGAGGTGGCAAGCTTGCTTTCTTGGGCCTAAAAGTGGGAAAGCTGTGCTTTTGCTGTGCTTGGCAGAGCTCCTTCCACAGGCATCTGTGCAGCAGCAGGTAATGGGGAACAGCATTGCCCCTCAGGTGCAGGCAAATGCTCTTCCACTTACAGTGGTCTTCAGATTTTTTTAACAGTAAAATCTTGAAAATAAAATAATTTTTAACAAACTTTGTAGTTTGCTTTGGTACTAGGCCTGTGTATAGAGTGAAGCTCTACCTTGACTTTTCCAGGTTGCCACAGCCTTGTTCTGTGCCCTGGATGGGTCTTTTTGCACCACATACAGAAACAGATAATCACTGTTAGAATTATTTTCACAGTTTGATTTATAACACTCTTGTTAAAACTAATTTGCTTAAATTCAGTTATTTATAGCCAAATCTGATCAGAAATAACTTTAACCAAAATAAACACATTCTTAAGAGAGCATTTGGTTAATTGTATGTCTGTCCAAGAGGCACTTTAAGGAGTTAAGAGCATTGTTTCATGGCCATGTTTTTGTTTACTGACTTCTGTTGAAAATAGCTTTAAATGGAGATGGGGATGTAAAGATGGAAAGCATTGTCCCTGAGCTGCAGTTGTACAGCAATTTACTTCATAACTAAAATAATACGTCCAGGTAGAGAAGGGGCTTTCCCCAAAGGTAGCCCAGATTAATGGAGGTAACTGTGCTATTACAGAAAACTAAAACACAGCTTCTTAACTTTGATATCCTTTCAATACTTAAGGTTCCTAATCTTTTCAAGCATTGATTGTGTAATGTACTGATGTGCTGTCTTTGGTTCCTGTGTTTAAGACGTGTTTTCATGTACTGTCTACACTAAGGTGGAACCTTCACAAATCAGTGTGTGGTCTCTGACAAGTGTGTGTATCTTAAATTGTGTGGAGCATGTAAGATCTTGACTATCACTGAAATTCACATATCTGATGGATGATTCTTTTTCTGCTGTGGGTGCTACAGGTTGACATCTCTCTCTGTTAGCTTTTTCCTGAACTAAAGTAATCCAAGTATCTCCATAGAAGAAAAAATGGCCTTCATGGAGAAGATAATATCGCAAGATTGGAAAGAGAATAAAATTGTGTAACTGGCAAAGACTTCAAGAGCAATGGTACTAGTATGCTGACATCTTGAAACTTGTGGTTAAACAAGTTAAAATAGCATGGAAATTTAAAATTTCAGTGTAGTCCATAATGGATTGAAATTTGTTAAAATATTTCAATTTTGTATCAGAATAAAGTGTATATTGTCAAATGACTTATAATCTAAAATGTGTTGGCATCACCTTTTTTTAGTGCTGTGAAGAACACAGTGGTCTAGAATTATTGCAACACATTTTCTTACAGGATCATCTTTCCAACTTGGGACTGCAAGCCAAAAACCTGTGGTTCAGGCCAGCTTTTCAGCTTTAATAGTTTTAAATCCATGTGGCAGCTTGTCAGTGTGAGGTCAGCATTGTGATGCTTTTGACTTGGCAATGTCACTAGTTACTCAGGTTTGGGAAGATACCCTGTACTTCAGTAATAATAATAAAGGTTATAGTTTGCAGTCTGATGTTTTTATATATATGAGTAATGTGGATTTTTCTTCCTTAATGATGTTGGGGGGGTTTGATGTGAGAGCAGTATGCACTGTGTTGATGAGAAGAACACTGGTTTACACTGAATGCAAATTGTCACATACCAAGTTACTTTTAGACTGATTCTTCACCTGATGAAATTCAAACAAGGCTGCTGTGTTAACAGCAGGGTTTGTGTTGTTGCACTTTTGTTTTGGTAAAGGAAGAAGTATTACATGTTATGTTTTAGACAAATGGATGGTACCAATACAGCAGTCTTTGCAAAAGCTGTAAGGATGCTGTTTGCCCTTGGCTTTCACATTAGTGAACAAATTAAGGAACAAATGAAAGTGCAGGGCAGAAGTTTACTGAGATGTCTGTTTTATAGCCAATTTGTAATTAAAAGTATTTATGTTGCAGCTGTAGAGAGAATTTTCCCAAAGACATTTGGTAGCGTAGTTGATGGCAAGGGGGAAACCCAGGAGCTTTTTAGGTGCTCTGTGCTTTGCCATCAGCCCCTGCCTGTGTTTAAGTTACTGTGTATCAGTGTTGAAACACTGTCCAGGGCCATGGCTGGGTGTACGTTCTCCTTGATGCCTATGCTCCAGCATTGCCATCTTCAAATATGGATTAGTCCTCTTGCTTTAAGTGGCAGCAGTGTCTTGCATTCCCTCAGTGCCTGCCCAGCTTTTCCTTCCTCAGCAGTGCTGGTGGCAAAGCTGAGAGGTACATTTTAACAGCATCAGAAGGAAAAAGCCCCTGCTGCTGCAGTAGCTTAGATTTAGGACAGCCAGGCACCAGCTGAATCTGGAGCTAGTAAAGCCCATTAAATCGAGGTTCCAGGTTTTCAACCTTTGTTTCTGACCATTTGCTCCAAGCAGAGGAGTGTTTCTGCATTCAGAGTGTGTCAAGGACAGGGCAAAGGCCTGGCCTGGCACACAGCTAACAACGAAGGTCAGTATCACAAAGGTAAGCAGCCTCAAGGTGCAAGCCAGATCACCTAAATCTGCATTTTCCAGTGTCTTCTGCAAAAGCACAGATGGAACAGGCATGGTTCCTAGCACTCATGAGATGCTGGGAATCTCTGCCAAATTTTTTTCATTACGCCACTGTATTTGCAGCGTCAAACACCAACATTTTGCAAGGCACAACCTCGCTTGAAAGTTTGCAGCAAGTAACTGTATGAGAAGCCTCATGAAATCTTTTTCTCTTGATGTAGGTAGGGCTGGCACATCTGCTAGTCCTAGGTTTAAGTACCAAAGACTTCCTTCTGGTCTTGGCACTTGGCAGTACCCCTGCCTTTTAAAGAGTATGTAGTCAATAAGGCCGTGATTCCTGGTGTAACCCTGCCCTGGAACAAACCTACCTTTGTGCTGAAGCTGTTGCTGCCCTGCTTTTCCTCCCCCAGCTCTGCCAAGGCTAGATTGCAGCAGGGCAGGGAGCGCGTGGGTGAGTGTCTGCACCAGGTACCACAGATGCCACTGCTATTCAGAACCCATAAATGAGTTCACGGGAAGATAGAGACCAGGTGACAAAGGTTGTGGGTAATAAAACCAAAAGCTGATTGTGAAGTTACACTGACTGGTGCTACTGTGGCCAGCCAAACAGTAAAAGATAATCTGCCAATTCAGTATATCTGGGGAAAACCAAAACTGGTACCTACATTATGATAGGCTCCAAACTAATTATTGCTGTTCAGTCACTGGAGTGTTGAATGAAAGCGGCAAGCAGCACAGTTAGTTGGAAATAGGAGTCCTTGCACAGCACCCTGTGACACAACACCACTTTCCCTGCTTCCTAAATCCACAGGGTTGTTTTTTATTTTTTTTTTTTTTTGAGGACACTCAAAAGGTTCATAAAAAGTGATAAGATGTGGAATTGGGATGATATAAAATTGTTCTTTTAGCTTTCAGAGCCAGTTGAGATGCTTTCTGATGTACATGCAACTCCAGCACAGTTAAGAAGTTTGGGAATAAAAATACAAGACTGAACTCAGCAGCAACCTATCACTTTACTCAACATTACTTTAACTTTGTGAATAATGAGCTAATGGAAGGCTGAATTCCTAATCTGATACTGCTCTTTCAACCTCTTCTCCTACTGTATTATTAAACCATCTTTGTGGGTCCTATTCTACTCTTTCTCAGCATCTCCATTTTCTTATTTTAGAAATATGTACCAAAACAACTTTTTTAATATGTGCTTAAATGATGTTATGCATAACACTGCATTAGATAAATTCCTAAAAACTATATGGACCATCAGTGGCAAGAAAAAACATCACTTCAGATCAAGCATGCCTTTTACAACTGTCACGGGGATGAAGATAGTTTTTAATGTTCAGATCAACATGTCTTAAAAATTGAAAAAATCCAAAATGATCAAGTGCAAGAGTTCCCTGGAGTAGCAAACAAACCAATGCTATTTATTTGCCCATTTTTTTATTCTTTTATAAATCATAACTTAAACTCCACAAAGCTTTTCAATCCACTGAGCAGAGATTGCAAACAGCAGGTGGCTTGGCTGCTAGTATGCGGTTTTCCATAAGCACCAAAGTAACAGCAGGGACACGTGGTGCTCGCTGATTGAAGTCAGAGGCACAGTAGTGTATTTCTAATTGTTCAAAAGCTTACAGAAATTTTAGCTGGAAAAAGACATAGTGCTGACAATGCTTTAACAGATTTAAAATGCCTTTGGAGAAAAGATCTCATGAATTTACATAGTGTTGAAGGAGGAAAACAAAAATGTGAGCTTAGCACGGACTTGAAACTTTGTGTTACATGGTCTTTCCAAAGGTTATTAAAATGAAGCTGAATGAAGCATCAGTAATGCTGACACTCCTGTGTGATTATTATGCTACAAGAAGACTTAGCCTTGGAAAAGTAGCAAGGATTTATCTTCTTTAGGGCAATAAATGTGTATGAAGTAGAGTTTAAAAAGTTTATTGAGCTGATAAAGCATAATCAAACACTGAGTGTCAACTTTTATACTAAATTAATATATTAAATATAAAGCAAGTATAAATGTTTAAGAAAAATGGGGAACACTATTGCATATTTATAAAAAATATCAGAAGCCATTCTGGTTGTCTTGCAAGAAATTATATTTAGAAGGGTAAAATCATTTATATATATCTCTCAAATAAATCTATGAATATAACAATAGGTAGGAACAGTATATAAATATGGCATATTTAAATATTTACATATATATGGAAACTAGTCAAAGTGGTGCTATAAGAAGGAAATGTCTGTTATAAAGTCAGATTAAAAATTTTGTATATGCCCATCTGCATTATGTGATTAATTTTCAACTTGCATCTTCCATAAACTAGTTAACAACTTTAAAATTATCATTGCATAGACTTACTTGACAAACATTACTTAATTCTGCATTCCACCTCACAGTAAAAACTATCATGATAATCATACAAAAATAGTAACTCAGAACAGGAGCCAGCTGTACTGCCCTTCAAAGTTTAGTCCCTGACTTCCTGCTCTTAGGAACAAGAAAGACATTGCCATCTCTAGTTTGCTGCAGTGAATATTCACTGGGAGAGTAAGGCTTTCCGTCTTCATCACGCAGCATGCTGAAGACCTCGAGGTACAAGGTGGTGAATTGCTTTTTCATTTGATGAAGGCTCCTGTCATGCTCTCCTTTCTCCTTAAGCAATTTCTCTTTCTCATCTTTCAGGTTACTCAAATCATGCTCCAGTTCTACGATATTTTCCAGTTTTCTTTTACGGCAATTTTGAGCAGCCACTTTGTTCTTGCCTCTCCTGCGAATATCTCGAATAAGTGTGAGCTGGGCTTCGTTGAACTGCTCCTTTGACATCATTTCACTGAAGTCCGCAACAGGGAGATTGATGATTTTTTCAACAGGAAAAGGGATCTGCAGAGCTCTGGCTCTTTGCTCATCTCTTGTGAGATGAGCTTCAAGGCGGGCTGGAGGTTTATCTTTTGTGAAGGGAGCTTTGGGTTGGCTGGGAGCAGGAGGGGGTTCTTCCTTTGGTGTGCTTGTACATGACAAACTTGGTGTCTGAGTGCTTGGCCCTAAGGAAGAAAACACTCCATCGTGGAGGTGCAAAGAGTACACAGCAGCACTGCTCTGCAGCACACTTCCAGGAGCACTATCCATGTCTTCCATTTCAGAATCACTGCAACCCAAAGTCTTATCTGCATAGGCAGATGATTCCACAGAGTGTTCCGGCGATGCTACGCTGGAACTTGCATTCAGTGAAATACCAGAGTCAGAATCGTTGCATTCTGCCCTGGTCCCTGAGTGGTTGCCATTGAAAGCTTTACACAGTGCAAAGTCAGAAAGGTCAATAGGTTCACTTAGAATCTCTGCCAGGGATTGACTGATAGTGTTCGTTGCTGCTGCATCACCGTTTACCTTTGTGTCAATAAACGTGGTGTAGAAATCCTCACAGAAATCAGGGTTTGAAGGGGATGTGTCATTTAAAGAGTTCGTACTCAGCGGGCTGGTGTCTTCTGGTGGCAAAATGCCCGAGAAGGGGCCCTCCATACCATCCAGGAAATCTGGACTGCAGTTAACGTCCTTTTTCAGCATGGGTAATGAGCTGCAGTAATTGCAGCTGTCGTGCATCTCTGCTGGCTTGGGTTCAGGGCTCGTGATGGTGCTCACCTCAGCCAGATTATCATTTTCGATGTTCAGGCACTAGATGGGGAATGCAAAGGAGAAGTCGAGCAACACATCTCCAATTGATAAAACCCTTTCCTACAACCCAAAAGCATTAAATAGCAATCAACATGGTCATAAAGGGGTTTTATAACACTCTTGTCTAGATGACTACAGCACCCTTGTGCTATGAAGAGGCAATTGAGGAAGATGACAGATACCAAAGGAAGAGCACAATACAACTTGTTCTGGACAAAGCTGTTTACAGTAAGAGAGCAGAACCTCTCAGGCTCAGGGCAAGATCCTGAAGACACCCATCCCAATGTATTACAGAAACTGGATGAAGCCCTCCTGTTCTGGTAACTGCTAGTAGGGATCCTGGAGCTGCCAGGTCTGAACTCACGAGCACCACTGCTAGGAATGGCATGAGTACAGAAATGTAAAATTCCTGAATGGGACTTCATGAGCATGTACACCAAACAATTACTTCTAGCACTACTACTTTCATGTCATGGTTCCTCAAAACCAAGATTCTTCTAGGATTTATTGAATGAAGGATCTGTTCAGCACAGAGCAATGTAATTCTTGGTGAAGGAAGAAGAGTGCTAACCTGGAACCTGGCAAACACACGCGAGTTCAGCTGGCTAACACCAGTGTGAACATCAGACTGCTCCACTGATGGGCTTTCACTGGCTACAAGAACAACTTTCCAATGGGGTGGCAGTTGCCTAACTGAAGCTGAAATAAACAGGCCTGCTCTCCCCCAGGAATTACTTAACTAGAGGTTGTTCATAGCTTAAGCCAAGATTTTCAGTGAGAGAGCTCTATTTTTCCATTTCTCTAAACATAATTTGTAAAAGGCAGTGCCCTCATTTTAATTATCTTTTTTTTTTTTTTTTCCCAGAAAATGATTCAACTACTATTCAGAATTACTGCAATAGATTATTTTTGTTTGGTTTCTTAATGTATTTTCACCATCACTGCTGCCTCTTTGCAGCCATGTGCCCTTGTTACTTCTGTGGGGCCTTTAAGCTTAACACAGTAATCAGGTTAGAAAACTAGAAGAATATAAAAAATATAAAAAGATGAAGGGAAAAGGGAGAGTGGCAGGAAAAATTCAGCCCCTGCAAATTTTCACTTTGGTTTTTCGAAATATGATTCAAATTTATGGGCACTCCACCAAGCAATCATCTCTTCTATTAATAGCATAAGGTAGAACAGCAGCATGCTGGAAAGCATGATGACATTCTACAGTAATATATTTGAAAATAAATTTATTCAATTTTATAGTAAAATATAAGGAAAATAGAAATAGAAAGATAGGTTAAAAATCCCCACATATTGTCTGTATTAGCAAAGTGGGTTTTTTTGTTCCTTTGAAATATTCAGTTCATGTATGTTACACAAGTGGTTCTTACACTTACTGAATATATATAAACAGCACTCATATAAATATACCTGACTCTTTTGTGTACCTAAATATATACTCTATTATCAGCTTTAAAAAAAACCTTTCCTTAGATAAAAGTTAAATGCAAAAATAATCATATTTGCACAATCAGACACTGCCAAAAGGCCCCCCAACATTTACAGTAACACTTGTGAAAACAATTCCTGTTGTAAATCCATGACTCAGAAGTGTCCATTTTTGAGCAGCTCAATTTTAACCATGATCACGCTGGATCAAGTTGCACACAGAGGCAAACAGTGACTTGCTAAACAAGAGGAAGTTCTGACTGAGAAGTGTTTTGTTAAGGCTTATCCACAAACAACTAATTTAATTCTTTCTACATGTTTTTCAAGATACTCTTTTTGAAAAAAAAATTAAAGCTTATATTGAGTTATTAAGCACCCTACAGGTGTAGAAACCAAGCCATAATCACCATCTGTTCAGATGCTATTGTATTGCCTTCTCCAAAATACCGTAGTCCTCGAAAAATATCATGCTTTCTTTTTTGGGTGCTTATCATACTAACCTGTAACTCTGGAAGGGACAGTAATTCTTCCCAAACTTGCTCTATGTTCTGCATATTCTCTGCATCAGTGGGTTGTACTAGATCAGGGGATTCAGGCGGCTGAGTTTGATCAGAGGAAACAAAGGCTGGGTTGCTATTGACCTGAGCAGGAACCAGTGACTGAAATGCAGCTGGAGAAGCCTGAAGGGTTTAAACAAAAAATTAAAAAGCCAAACAAAACAACTATAACTAAAAAACCCACTCAAAAAAACAGATGTGCATTTTCCAAAGCAAAACTCTAGTTTTTGGAGTTCCACCATTTCTGCAGAACAAAGAGGTGTTTCTTAAGAAAAGCAATTTTTTTTTTAACATAGTGGAATAATACAAAAATAGGCTCAAGCATACCCACTGCTTTATGCCAGCTGGAGCCAGCTTGAGGGGAAAACTCAGATCACAAATTAGTCTTACGCTGAGGACAGATCTTAGAGAAGACATGAGACTGACCCTGTGGAAGACCACCCATGAAATCACTGAACTGTGCATTTTTACCTCTTGCTCATCTATAAAGGGGAATGCTTCTGCCAAGAGCTGCATGCAGTCATCAAAGGACAAGGCCTCTGCTTCTGGTTTTGAAGGCTCTGTGGTCTAAATAGGAAAGTTATGAAGAAGGGTTACTGCATCTTTGAGTAATGGACGATCTTCCATTACAGCAACACATGCAAATTCATTGTAGGCAGCCACTAGTAATATGCCTTCCAGTGAATGCAAAAGGGGTTGAACACACTCAGAAAACTGGAGTTTACCTGTGAGAAAACAGCAGGTGGCTCAGTGTTTTCTGACTGAATGCACTGAGCTGGCTGCACAGGAACGAATTCACCTGTCTCTTCGTCTAACTCCAGCTGAGCCAGCAAGGCTTCCTCCTGCTCTTTTTGGAGCTGCTCTTGTCTCTCCTTTTCAAGTTTCTTCTGTTTCTCAAGTTCATACTCCTTCTGCCGCTGATCAGAATCAAAAACTTCACGTCTTGCCCCAAGGTCTATATCTTGCCTCCAAAGGATGTCAATCAAGTTCATGTCCTGCAACAGAAATGCTTTTCTTAAGCAAGTTCCTCCCTGGCAGAACTGGTTTAGAACAACAGCAAAGCTTCTAATCTCTGTGTCAAATGGGTAGACTCATGTAACTGAAGCTTATTCTCTTAATCCTACAAAATTACCCAAATAAAACATGGCTCTGTATGACCTTTCTGAAGTGTGTGATCTGGTTTGGTTTCTGTGGTCCACATGCAGGTCCACCACAGAAACCAAGAATTTATTACAATTTGTAAGGAAATACAGGAACTAGCCAGAAGATAAATACATTCTTCTTTTTCAACTTGTCTCATAGAAAACATGAAGATACAAGATGAATTTGTCACAAAGAAAGTAAATTTTAGAAGAAATGAGAGAAACTGAAAAGTTTGACCACGTAATTTTTTTTTTCACATGTTCTTGTAAAACTGCAAAAGCTGACTAAGAACATGATGGAGGCTTCCTGAAGTAACTATAATAGCCGTACTGCAAAATGTCTTTTGGAATATTAATGTTCCATTCTGGTATTAATCTTAAAGATCAGCAGAACAGAGCCTGAGAGCTGGAAGAGAATCTGGTTTCAAAGATAAGAAGTGACATAACACCAGCACTAAAGACAATTATTAAGACTATTAGTAAAAAATTGTAATTTAAAGCTTAGTCTGTATTCATGTTCTAAATGTGCCTGGTTTGGAGCAGCTGAGTATAAACAGTGGTTGCAGGGTCTCAAATACTGTTAATGAGTGGGCCCCTGGCTCATCACAGAGTCCAACTGGAATTCTGTTATTTAGGAAAAAGCAATTGCTTAATACTATTTGCTTTGGCTACAATTACTTTTAATTTATTGCATCAGGATTTTTAATTGGGGGGGGAGAACAAGGAGGTTAGTTGATTCTTTTGTTTTAGTTTTTTACTGTTCAAATAGTCAATATTTTTAGGGCTGAAATCGAGAGTATTTTCTTCTATGAAGAAAACCTAACACTCAAAATGTATCAATTTGTATGCCTGCTGATACAGAATTGTAATACTTGCTTAGCCACATTTCTCAGATGGGTAAATGCCAACCATTTAGCTGGTGCCTGGAAGTTTTTGATTTTATATCATGTTTCATTCTGCTTAAAATTCCCCTTTAGAGCAGCATGTGAAAATAATGTTCAGTGTTGGGCATCCTCATCAGATTAACACACTACAAGTAATATACCAAACACTGCATTTCATTTAAACAGAACCTTCCTGATTAACTCTGCAGCTCTACACCTAAGATACAATTTTTTGCCATCATATAAAATAGAGAAGCAAAGTAGCCTGAATGCCAGCTCATGCTGCCATTCAAAATGATCACGTCTGTACAACAGCTATGGCAAAAAGCTTCAGGCCAAGTCCACATCTGAAGGAACCAATTCAGTGTCCTCATTCCACGTCGCATGAATGACTTCTACTAATAACTAAAAAAATGTATTTTTACTAAAATTGGGTAGTTACGTAAAATATCTTTGTGTAACACAACACAGGCACTCCCAAATCTAAAACATATTTAATATACCTTGCTGGGAGAGACCAAACTCAGCTTTAATGGCCAGCAATGAAGAAGCTGAAATTATTACAGTGGCTGCCCAAGACAATGTTTGGTCTTTCCAGATTGGCAGGGTAAAACAAACTAATTAAGCTCTGCAGTAATTGGAGATACTGCAATATGGTATAGCTTCATCAAGGGCCAGTAGTTTACCAGCTGCTCAGTGTCTCCTTCTGCAGCAGATCCAAAAGTGTTTCCTAGTCTGAGCATTTGCAATATGTTCTGGATAAAACTGCAAGATCTGGATTTTAGGGCTCACTTCTGAATTATTCATTTACAAAGCACTATTAAACATGTGACTCAAAAGATTTTTTTTGGTGCGTGTGTGTATAAAGCACAAAAATATCAGAACTGGTGCTCAGTTTCAGGTTAAATCATGAAAACCAAAAATTTTTCTTTCCGTAGCTACAGAAGGCAAAACACATCTTCCTTGAGAAAAAAAAATCCATGTAGCCTTAGTACAAAAAAACCTTAAGACCCAGCTATTACATCTTTCAGCCATTCTAATGGCAACATTCATTATCAAAGTAAGTAGCTTTGGGTGCTGCCTCCTTTATGGGATGAGATGTCTCCAAAAACACCAGCTGACCAAAGAAAATGCTGTGGCTGCACACCACTGCCTCTGTGTGCGTGCAGCAATCAGTTCAGGATTCTTGTTTGAATGAATATGCTTGCATTGTTATCAAGACTGTCAGGATCTTGAATTGTTGTTTGATAAATATGGCAGCACTGATTGGCTGCTGTCACCACTTCTCAAGGGACCATATTTAGGTCAGTGTCTTATCACTAGCACAGAGTTGAGCTTTGCCAAACAGTGCCATGCTCTACCCTGGGGAGCAATGCTTCTCAGGAACACTTTTAAATTTTATTTAGTTGTCCTAGCGACATTTAAAACCAAAAGGATGGGCTGTTTTGTTTTTGTTACCACCATGTAACTGGAAAAGAGCCCTCCTTTTCAGTTTGAAAAGCTGTATATAAATATAGCAATATTAGTCTTAACTTTGAATAACAATTCACCTAATTACTCTTAACATAAATGGGCTACATGGAGGAAGTGTTCTTCTGGTCAATAAGCAGATACATAGTATCTAACAGCACACTGATTTAAATATTAACCTGCCACTTAACACTTATCTATAATTTCAGCCTATGCTTGTACTTCCATTTTCAAAAAAAAAAAAAAAAAGCATTCTGGTCATTAGTCCAAAGCCTCAGGTCAAAGTTAAGGGAGGCAACATTGACCAGTGATTAACTAAGGAATGAATCACGACCACAAGCACGAGGTAATGGCAAAGAACTCTTAAAAAAACCTTTGCAGTCTAAAGCAAACGTTTTGCAATTTTCTTCCTTTAGCCTCCCCACAGTCTTCTTTTTTATTTCCCTGCCTTGTGGAACACTAGCACACACATACACAGAGGAACCCACACAGGCAGGCATTCTACTTTAGGTTCATCACTGAAGAAATCTTCCCCTTCTACTGTGGAAGTATCCCAGAAGTAACTGTGTAGTGGATGCCTGGAGTGTTAAAACTAAAGCTATTAAAAAACGTGCTTCCCCTCTCCTGTGTGAGAACGACCCAACGCTGGTTTTTAGATGCCTCAACATGATGTGCTGGGCTCTGAAAGACTCATTTGGAGGGACAAGTGAGCACAGACTGGCATCTAAACAGGAACACGTGCCCCCAGTCCTGTGAAAGATTCATCTGACCCAGAGCTGGCTGGTGCCCTTCAGAGCCAGGCTGACCACTTCCCTGAATATCAGACACATTTACTGCAAAGGCACAGCCTCATGTGACAGCCTCCACAAGCGCCCACTTGTTCTTTCCTCCGTTGTGCAACTTCTTGGATTGCATCAGAGGAAATGATGGGTTTGGCAGAGCCAGGAGGCTGTGCAGGAAGAGCCCTGTGCCCAGAAGGAATTGCAGCCATGGTGCTTCCCCCTCGCCTGGAGCTCAGCTCTTTCCCTCGGAACACCAACACCTAGGCCAAAGGCAAATACATCATGGCATTCAACTTGTGTATTACTGTCATCCAACATTTTTAGCTTTGGAGAAAATGGTATGGGTTTAAGACTTCTCCTAAGCAGACAAACAGTGATTTGATTTTGGTTTGATTTTCTTTGCAATTTTGAAGAGAGAGAAACAACTTCTCTCAACAGAACACATGCTTGCTTTCCCATGATCCATGTAAGCAGGAGGTGCCTGTACTGATGGTTTGATTTTTCTGTTCATTTAGTGATATGCTCTTCCAACAACATTGATAGCTTAGTTTGGACATATAAAGGCACTTTTAATAAGATAAACATAAATGTTAAACAATTCACATTAAGCCACCATCTGGCCCCCAATGGAAATTTTCATGTTTTAGATTTACATATCAGCATTTGCCATCTGGGCAGAGTCTGTTATACATTTTATGAGAAAACCTTTGACTAAGTTGTTAAGTTTGACAATTAACTCTTATTGCTCCTAAGCAAACATTTGCAGAAGGGTAAACAAAGAGACCCTGTTTTCATGTTACTTTCATAGACTGACTTCCACGCTTTAAACAAAATGCTAATCTTTTGTTTCATCCCTGTCTGGTTTAGGTGTTGTTTGGAATATAAGCCATTTACAGGTAGCCTTGCTAGAATGGAAACATCCAGCAGCCCAAGTGTCAGCAGAGAAGCAATCTCAGCAGCTTCAACCCATTGTAAGCCATCCCCTGGATACACAGCACATTGTGAGGTTTACTTCTGAAGTCATGCCTTTTGCACCATAAATTGAGATAACATGAGCAGAATCTCTCACTAGACAAGGATTTGTTTTCCTTTCCCATGATCTGCTAGCACCTAACCCCACAAAGACAGATGATTTCACGTGCCAGCATGAGGCAATAGAAGAGCAACAGAATCAATGGCTATTGCATCCAGCAGGGAGCTCAGACCAGCACCACAGGAGGAGCAGGAAAGCATTCCTACAGCTTACTCACAGAAAGAGCCAGGGCAAGTATCCCTCAACTCTTATCTGTTTTCCAGAAAGTGAAGGGAATGAAGAAAAAAGCACCTTACATTTCTGCTTTAATTAAAAAAAACCAAACCAAACCAAACAAAAAAAAAACCCACCATGTTGTAAGTGAGACAGGCTCAAGGACCTGAGACACTTCAAGGCAAGAATGAAAAGGGGACCATCAAGTGATGAGGCAAGTACAAGAGGAGCTGGAAGCATCTTACCACTTAAGAAAAGCACAGCTGAAGGCTTTCACCTCATTATCCTCTGGAGGAACTGATTTTGTTCAAGTAGTTTTTAAGAATTATATGTAAGTAATTTAATGTTTTCAGATATCTCTGGCATTTCTATAACTACTGTTTAGTTTTCTAAATCTTTTTCAAGGTAAGTTACTTAATTGTTACAGCTTACAATTACAGAACAAAATTCTGGACATATAAGCATTATGCTTAAGAGAAGGCACAGAAAGCAGATAAAGTTACCCCAACACCCTAACTCTTTGAAAACAATTGAGAAGAATGGGGAAAAGGAAATGACAGAAGTCATTTACACTGGTGGGCAGAGGGGTACAACAGCAATTTCAGACATCTGAATTCAGGGTTTGGAAGCATGACAGAACAGACAGCTATCAAACAAAGCCACATGACAGCAACCTGTTATTTGTGAATACACAAGGTCAAATCCCTGACTACCCTGCAGAGCTATCTGCTGTCCCATAGTTTTTCACCAAGACCTAAGAAATCTGGAAGGCAACCCGGTGCTTAGATGCACCTAGATGCATGTAGATGCCAGGGGATGCCTTTTTCTGTCTTTCATACCTGTGCCACCTAACACTGGTGTGACTGTACTCACACTAAACCAGTATGTTTGGACATTACACCAGCCTGCTTCTCTCTTTCTTTATGCCCATTTGCTCTTCCTGGTCCTAAACTCTTTGAATGCCTGAGCCACAAAACACTCTTAAGGCCTTGGCAGGCTAACTTACCTAGGAAAGGACTCGAAAAGGGTTGAAATGCCCTAACTTTAAAGAAGTGATATTGCTAGAGAATTTTCACTCCCTGTCTGTATAAATAAACCTGTTAAAGGCTGTCCATGCTGAACGTGCATCTTGGGACATTCTTCTGCCCCAACAGAGCCAGATAAGATCAGTTCCTGAAATGTTAGGTCTATGTATGCAAATTTCTATTTTCTCCTACCACGTCTCATATTTCAGACTGTACCTCCCACTTTATTACAGCAAGCTCTCTTAATAAATGTCAAGTTGTCAGGATCTACACTTATAAATTAAATTAGTTGAAGAATTCCTTGGTTGGATTCTCCTGCATTCTTAAGAAAGTTTCACTACAAGCCTTGTCTAAGGCCATTACTCTGACAAAGACTGGGAGAGGTTCTGCCTGGCTGGAAGTGCAGTTTTGGATACTATCCACACATTCTCCCAACCCTCACTCCAGAAACAACTCCTCTGAGAGGTGGATTATTTATGTATTTTACCTGAAATGTCATCTTCCAGGAATGGTATCAACAAAGCTTAGGTCTGTAAGTTATGTACAGCTCTCAACATGATTGTTTTCTTGAACACATCCCATGGCAAGCAAGCTTTCCAAACTGCCTGGGAAAAAATATAACTCGTATATACCTCGTAAAAAACACACCCTGTGTGTTGTGAAAAGACAAGTTTCTTTAAGCCTGAAGAACATAAAATGAGCAAGAATGTAACTGCAATAAAAAATAGCTGTTGAAGGCTGTTTATGGTCATTAATGTACAAACTTTATTTCAATTCCAAACCTGCAAAATCCTAATGCTAACAGTAAAGCAAGCCCAAAGCAGGTAAAGGAAAACACCTTCATCAGAAACACAGCAAAGAAGAGGAAAAGGAAGGACACAGAACAGTTCACTTCTTCACTCTGGCGAGTCTTCCCTTTTTGTGCAAAATCAATCAATCAATCCCCACCTTGCTGACACTCCTTAAAACACTGGACATGTGCAAGCACCTCACAGCACTCTCCGCCGGGGGCACAGCAGCGGGAGCACCACACTCCTCTCTGGCTCAGTCTCATCATCAACAGTCACAAACACAGATCTATGCCCCTCTTCCCACCACAGCTGCTCTGCTTTGAGGTGACCATTTATGGTACAACAGATCAGGGCATTCTTGCTCAGTGCTGCAGATCTTTCTGCAGAAGACTGTTTCATGATCTATCTGACACTCCAGAAGCAGCTGCGCTCTTCTAAATTGTTTAATCAATACATATTTTAGATGGTAGGTTTAAAACAGTAAGAGTTTAATATAGAGTGTTGGTTTCCAGGGGCTGAGTGGAGTCTGGACTGATCCCGCCTCAACGTACTTAAAAAACCAAAGAAATCCCAAATCCACTGTCTCATTTGCATGGCTTACAGAAGGCAAAATCTTAAGTCTGACATTGGTACATACTTTCTTTGTCCAGTAGCTGATTTTTCCAGTTATCCTCTAATACTGAGGACCAGACCTATCATGCATTGCATCTGCTCCAAAATCCCTTATTTCTGCCTTAGTCATAAGGAAAAGACAGAGTAAGGTCTAACATGGTGAACTGATGACAATGACTTTTTCTTGAATAAACTGAATTATGCCCATATTTACAAGTGCTACCATGGCCACTCTGAACAAGCTAAAAATGGCCACGGTTGTGATCCCACTTCTTCCAACTTAGTCCTAAAATTCTTGACATCCCAGAGTGCTTTCTGAAGCATCTGTATCTAAAGCAATGAGCCATACATGTTTTCAGAGCTTGCTGTTTTAGTTAAATGGGTTCTGGTTTTCCCTTTTCAGTCTCAATTATATCGTGTTAATCCAAGTTTCACCTTTCCACAGTATATTTGGCTAGTAGTGTTGCAGTCCCTTACATTCCAATTCTGAATTCCTCTTTCAGCTTAACAGAGTTATTGACTTGCTGTTTCTTTATCTTGCATCAGCAGCATTACAAAAGTGAGTCAATAAGCACAAAAAGTTAATATGTATTCAAGTTACAATCTATTACACAAGTGGCATAAATGAACTTGGGAGGCTGGCAAAAATACTGGATTATTTTCTAAGAGTGGGTTAGTCTGTCTATTTGTTTTCACTTGATACATCAACAAAATTCTGTTGTACTGCCCCAACAAGTGAAGCGAGTGATTCTGCTGTGGCTGACTTTCTAGCTGTTGTCTAATCACCATGTACTACAGCATACAACCCCATTTTGACAGGTATCCAAACAGCAGTCATCTCAGATAGACCAGCTCTTCCTGAAATAAAATACAGCTTTAATGGCTTTATTTGTGTTTGGGAGTTTTTTTCCTTCCCAAGTTAAAATAGCATCATAATGAAATGAGCATTTATTGAATGTCATTTATACAACAAAACCCCCCTATATGTAAACAAATAATATAAGAAAAATACTGCTGATCTTTTAACCACAGGAATACAAAAGGCTTTGTGTCCCACTTTATTTTCTATATTGAATCTACAGTATTTGAAAAACCTGTCAAATTATCTTCAAGTTATTCTGCTGTACCCAGCCAAACGTGTACACTGCAGACATTGCCACAGGATACTCACTGGTTTATACACAAGAGGATTTGTTTATAATAATGGCTCAGTCATCTGGGAAATACGATTCAGTCAAATTATAGCACATTCTTTTGTCCAATCAAACAAACCAGGAAGCAATATGAACATAGGAACAGAGAAAAGAACCTAAAAACCTGCAAATAACATTAGGTTGTATGACTCTTGGGTTATAACCTATTAGCCACTATTTCGATTTCACACCTTTTGGAAAAGCATGTTTCAAACCAAACATGAAAACTGTGTGTTTGTTTAAGGGTCCATACATTCACCAGGATTATATCTTTCTTGTACTTCACGTTTTCACCGCACTGGCATCTTAGTTCGAAATGCCCATTTCCAGCTGTGGTTTTGCTGATGGCTGGGCAAGCTCCAGGGACAGCAGCAGCTGGGTCACTGCAGCTGCAGCATGGCCTGGATGTGGACACTGCAAGCTCTCACACTGCCACAGGCACTTCTTGTCAACTGCCACCTCACACCAACTCACTTTGTTATTGCTGTTTGCGGCCCAAGCTGCAGTGGCAAGCAGCTGGGTGAGTTGGAAAGCCATGAGGCTCACCCAGTGTCCTGCCAGCACACACCCAGCAGCCTCTCTCAGAAACACAGGCAGCTGCTGTGGCTGCATCAAGGACATTCCATATGAACACCTCATCAGCCAGGAGCACTGTTTTAAGACTAAAAGGCAAAAAAAAGGGTTATACTGCAGGGAACAGTGTTTGCTCCAGATGTGCCCACATCTGGCAGAGTATATAGGTACACAGTTCCCACTGCAGTCCGTGGGGCACAGGTGTTAAATGCCTTTGTGAGTCAGCCCTGCAATTAACATGCCTTTTTCACATACATAATCCATACAGACAGTGCTGGGAATTCAGTCAGAGCACAGTTCTCACTAAACAAGCAGGGGCAGGGTTGTTCTTTTATTTTCTGGGTTTTTTTGGTTTGTTTGTTGTTTTTTTTTTTTGGTTTTTGAGTGTTCAACTTCTAATACACTTATTTAGTTTCTGCAAGGGGAAAAGAAGCCAAACCCAGAAAAGAGGCCAAAAATACATTGCTATTCAACTGCTCACCACTGGGCAGTACAGAAGCATAACAGATTTGAGAAAGGGATACCCAGAGGGGCAGGTTTTAGCTGTGCTGGCAACATCTTTCCAAAAGATTAATTCATGGTTAAATAGCACTGTGAACTTAATTTGACACTGTGAACAGCCTTCATTAGTGACACACTTCAGTCAATAATAATACCATCCAACTGTGCACTGTTGACCAAGAACACTCAGCCTAAATTTACACAAAACATCATAGGAATCATTATTTAATTTGCATGAAAGGAGCTCTGCTACACCAAGATACATGAGTTATCCTTCCATAGAATGAAGCAAGGATAGATTTTACTCATTTTCTTAAGCACTTGTAATCCACACATTTATCTGCAAAAATCAAGCCTCTAGAAAAAGGCTTCAGGAATCTCTTTCCTATGAAGGTCCTGCAAAATTAAACAACTAAATCAGAAATCTCAATAAAGGCCAGAAAGTCAAGCATCTACATGTCAATTTATCATTTCGGTCCACAATAACAGCTTTTGCTCAAAAAAGGTAAACCTACTGAGGAAGTGAATAACTATGTAGAAAACTAGAGCTTTGTCTGTGTGGTACATTCCAGCCCTCATTTTTCAATTTCTAAATTCTGAAAGCAAAAGGATCTAACCCATCTTCCAAGGTCTAATCCAGAGCAGGTAAATGGTTTTATACCTTTTGCCAAAGTAATGCTCATTATCTTCAAAAAAGCAACAAAGCCACAAAATTCAACCACCAGGAACTGTCTTTCCATCCAAATCAAGAGCCTCCACAGCCCAACTTTCCTTGGGGCTTCTTCCATGTCTGTGCCCTTGGAGTATACAGTACACTCATAGTCCATTTTATCAAAAATTCCCATCCCAAGTTTCATTTTGAATTTAACATTATTCTATGTGTCTGACTTTAGTGACAGTGTTTCAGAATAATCTGAAGCACTCCATTAACAGTTCTATTATTTAAATGGCTTCCATACCTCACTTTGCAAACAAAAAGAAACTTTGAGGGATGAAGGATGTCTAGAGATGTATGCACTAGCTATCAGCTGAGCAAAGAGTGGTCAGTGCAGACTAGACTCCTGAAGTGGTCAATGATAAAGGATTATAAATCAAGCCAGAAAACATACCATGGCACTACAACATTTCACTGAGTCACAACAATTCATACTAGTCAAAGAATTAACCTGATAACATTCTAGTTCAAATACTAAAACCAAAATAGAAAGCACAGTATCAGAAGTCACTGTGCTGTAACTCTCTGTTACAATCTGTTATAGCTGTTACACAGCTATAAGGCACATTAATATGGTGTGCATTTCCATAGCCAAATAAATAAATTTAAATAATTTGGAAGATCAGTTGTCAGAAATCACAATTTAGATTCAAATATAAGTTCAGGTTTTCATATTATGCTATTTTACTAGCACCATTTTTGTTACCGACTTACTTATATTTTCATCCTTTGGCATCTTAAATCCTACTTGTTTCAAAAGTTTACTCAGGTTTGTTTGATTTATTTTACAAACATAAGTGGGACAATCTTCCAGAAATTCCTCAGCTGACACAGATCTGCTCAAGTCCCACCTACAGTAGAAACAAAGCCAAGAGTGAATATAATTCTGTGTCATAAAACAGATAACATGTCCATTCATCTCATGTCAAGTAATTCACAGCAGATTGCACCAGGGTGTACTGCACACTTGTACCAAGGACACTTCATGACTATATTATCTGCACTGGTACAGTCATATCAGTGATTCCTCCTGTGATAGTGGTGAAGTTCAGCATTAGTGTCACACACTGGGGTGGAATACCTCCACTGGCAGGTCTGGGATGACCTCTGCTGCTAGAGCCTCCATGTTCTCCTTCCAGCCATGAAGCATCTGAAAATCTGACCCTTCTGAGCTGAGCTGCAGCAGCCTTCAGAGCCACCCACTCATCCCTGCCATCCTCTCTTGTCCATTGTTCTGCTTCCCAGCTGATCGTGGAATACGTCATCTGGTCACATAACTGCACGCAATCCAACTGGAAATACCCTGATTTAGAACAAACTTAGTCTTCTTACCCAACAGCATGTAACTCAAGCAAACAGATCCTGAAGGCAGAAGGAAGAAATGCTGAAGTGCCCCTGTCCAGGTGGCCAGCTGCAGAGCAGACATTAAAACTGGCCCTCTTCAGCATTCCGAGTGGCAGACCCGCACCAAACCAGTGCTGCCTGGGAATTCTGAATGGGAGTCTCCCAATGGGGAGCCCAAGCAGCACAGGAATTTTTCCACTCTAATAACAGCAATAAGTAGGAAGATACTCATTTTACTGCAAGGTTTCAAACAAAAACCTCCACAATCTTTTTATCATTTTAGATTTTACAGCAAAACGGTGGTGATGACCTGAACAGGAAGCAAATCAAAGTCTTAGCAACTTTTCACATTAACTCAGCTGTCGAAAAGTCACTGCTTTAACATTTTGTAGGTATTAATTTTCAAACACAGCAAATAGACACACCCTTAATCATCAAACAAACCTCCTCTTACAGGCACACTATCAACCAAACTCCTTCTGACTCAATTTCCCAAGTATGCAAACTTTGTTTCGCAAGCTGTCTCTAGGAGTGGAATTTTTGTTACACTTACAAGAGACAGCATGTAAAATCAATACAGCAAACAGCAATAAAACTTTGAAACTGCAAGGCAGAAGTGGGGGCATGGAGGGAAAAGTTCATATCTTTACATTTCACAGCAATACAGAAGATACTTCCTTAAAAGGTTTTAAAGAGATGGTTTCAAACTGATCTTACATAACTTTGTTGCTGCAACTTCAGTCTTAAAGGAACTTTCTTTCCCTTTCTCTTCCCTTTTTTAACTAGTTTGCTAATAATAACACTGCAAAAGTTAGGCTAAAAGTCTAACTGTAAGACATGTAAAAGGTTGAGTGGTTTCAACTCCCTCAGTACTGCAACAGCATCTACAACCAAGTCATACCTTATGAAATGGTTTAGTTTATATTTAAAGATAGAAAACATTAATAGTCATTTACAGTACCTTCCAAATAACTTGATTGAACAAACACTGTTTTATATTCCATCTTCCCAGTATAAAAACTGCAGCTAATCAGGCCAAAATCAGAACTGACATAATAAACAAATCTTACTGTATCTGTAGTGCATAAACTGCAACCATGTAAGTATTATTTCTATGCTATACCCCTTCTACTAGAGCTGTGCCAATTAGTATTTGTGCTAGGGTTTAATAATATACTACTGAGCAGCAGTTATACTCTGCTGGTAGGACAATGCTAACTTAACTTTGAGTTATCATCACTTTTATTATCTCCTAATAACTTTCCAAAATCTGCAGAACAACATGTCAAAACATCTAAGTATTTTAAAGTGAATTTTAACATAAAATTAAGAGGCAAATACAAAGCCAATGTATTGACACATGACATTGAAAAATCAATGTGTCACTTAAAGAAAACAGAGAAAATATTTCAGGAAGAATTCAAAATGCCAAAAGACAGAAAACAGAAGATCTTTCATAAGATAAAGACAAATGCTTCTCTCCAAAGCAGTCCAATAATGAAACACTTTTACCTGTATTTAATTTAAATGTATGGTGCCAAATTAATATTTAATTTAAATGTATGGTTCTGAGAGACTTTGCTTCCATTTCAAATGGCCATTGTTGGCATACACATGTCAAAGTAAAACTAAAGTAATATTAAAACAAGATAATATAATGGTGGATATTTATTTTTACTTTCTTATTTTAAAGAACAGTAAAGAAAAAAATAAGAAATATGTATCTAAAAATCACAGAAACAAAACCAGGTGTCACTCTGATTGTTTCACTACTGTGCTGCACAGAGCAGTAACACTGCACTTTTACTTTAGAAAAACATAAGTGCTATAAGATAATTAAATTCTTGCTACTGCCAATTAATATGTGACTGTCACTAGGCTTTGCTTTTCCTGTACAGAAAGCAGTTACTGGGTAGGAAAGCTAAAAGTACACAATGGCTATCTTTAATTGAATGCATTCACCAGCATCTGTTCCAGATAAGCCTTCCAGGGTTTTCAGCAGTTTTATCCAGCACAAACAGTGCTGCCGCCTTCAGTTCTTACCGCTGGTTTAATTGTTTACCTTAATGGAACAAATATGCCATAAAAGAATTGCAGTTGAGCAACCCTGAGCGGCATTGCGGTTCACTGTATATCGGTCATCCTTGGATAACACAAACCCAAAGCCATGACTTCCAGCTCCTCCTCCACGACTTCTCATTGGGCATATTGAAAGACTTGCAGAGGTAGCAAATGAAGTGTCTTCATAAACCAATTAATTCGGGCTATTGCTGAAAAAGGACTAAGCTGACCAATACGTCATATTCTTTCCCCTTCACCTAAAGCAGCATTCTGTGGCACAAAGTCCAACTTTGGCATAATACACTGGATCAGAAAACTGAACAGACTTCAAACTCTTTCAAGTTTTCTAGGAATGTGCTACATTAAAATAATAGGTTACTTAGGGTTGGAATGACATAGAGGCCAAAGCAAATTTTAACCAGGTGATTAACCTAGAGACTTTGCAGGACATCTTGTTGGCTGCAACTCAGCCAGCAGGGGATTAATATTTAATTCATGCCAATGGGTGACTGCCTGAACTTGTACTGCACTGGCCTCAGCCAAGACAATCATTGGAAATACGTCACACTTGCACAAATTGGCCTAAATTTAGTAATTTTAAAGCTAATCTTTATAACTGCAAAGGGGAAAAAAAAGAAAGAAGCAGCGCTCGAGATACAAAAATCAAACTAATTTCTTCACAATGAGTCACACTCCCAGTGTTACAGGTATGGGTACACACGGCATCATTTGCTGCTGTCTTCATCTGGACTATCTATATTTCTCTTTCTCCCTCAATTCGCCCTTTTCTGAGCCTGCAATTGACTGGTTTCATTCTCCTTATAAAGTCTACTGCATTCCAAAATCTTTCAGAGACAAACTCCAATAGTTTTCACTGTTTTGAGTTTTCTTAGTTCTACTGAAGGAACAAATACAACAAAATTTTAGAACTATGTATGAAAAACTCTAGGAAAGAATAGTATGAATTGATTTTACTCAGAACAAATACTTCGCCTGGGTCCTTGCACTTCTAGTGTTCCTCAACATCACCTCACAAAGCCCAGCATCCTCCACAAAGGTATCTGACATCTTTTTAACAAAGTAAGTATGTTCAAGATGCTATTGCTGCATTCATTTCAGTTAGAATCACAAAGGTATTTTTCTGCTTTGCAAACTTAGGAGGTAAAGAAAGCAAAAGAAATCAAAACACTATTCAGGTGCAACAATAGGTACAATAATAATTTTCAACCATTTCCTTGTCTTTCAGGGTTACACATAACCTATGGCATTGTTATTCAGGATGAGTATTAAAACAGCTCTATATTTTCAATTAAAAAAGAATAATGTAAGAGACAGCCAAATTTTATTCTTGCCCATTAACCTTAGTGGGAAGTGAACACAAACCTTCCTAACCACCCACACAGTCCCATAAAAACATCTCAACTTCTTTAAAGCACACAAGAACACCCAGCTGCTCTCTGCTTACAATGAATGTTCTTTTTTATTCCAGTTTGGTCTCTTTCAAAACATTTCCCAATAAACTTTCAAAGCCGATCTCTTCTCCAACTTTGAATGCTAAACATTAATTTCTTCAAGTCAGACAGTCAGGTTTTCTGAGACAATGAACTTGCACCTCCCCTGGTTTCCAATACAACTGTAAGTTCTTGGCACATTTTAAAGACATGTTACAGAACAGGATTCATATGATGGATATTTACTACACTGACAACAATATCCACTTAGCTGTTCTCCTGAATGGATTGACAAGATCAGCTCCTGCTAGGCTGCATGCATTTCAGCCAAACATGCTACACTGCATTATATCTAACATTGGCTTAACTGAAAGATATTCTTTTGTTGAGTTTTGAAGGAAAGATATTTCCTTCTCCTGAAGGAAAGAAATGCTCTACCAATACAGCTCAATATCAAGGTGAACACAGAACTATGGGGAATGTCAAAATAAATGCATCTTTACTTAAGGAAGTGCTTGTGATATTCTTTCATCTACTTCCTCCAAACTTGTCCTCCATTTTAGTAGATACATCCAGAAATACAGGCATTTCTGAATTTCATCCACATAGATACCCAAATAGATATATCTACAGATATAATGATCAGATATTCCTATTCAATAAGGTTATTACATCTCATTATCAAGAAACTTAAAAAAAAACCAAAAAAAAACCACCACCAAAAAACCACCAACAACCCAAAAAGCAAAGACTTGCTGCCAGCCCTCAGTGTTTGACTTTCTCATGTGGAAATGAGAAGTTATTAGAGAATAAAAATAAATTCACTCGACAATTTAATGTAGCAGGTCACAAGAAAGAAAAGTATGTGTAATTGCATATTAAAACCTTCTATACTGAAGAGATCACACTAATTGCACTGGAGACTTCAGGACAGCTCTCTAGGTAGAAAAATCCTAACAGATACACTTGCATGCACACTCAATTATTTGTCTACTTGGTTTTGCCAGTTGTTGCAATTATTCTTGCTTCCACTAGTACAACCAAAAGCTTCATTATTTGTGTGGGAAAGGGAATTCTTTTTGCCCTCTTGTTGTGAGGCTCAAAATTTATTAACTAAGTGGCTTGTTGAGCTTTTTTACAAGGTTACAGGAAACCATTTCAATAACTTCACATTTATTGAAAAGAAAAGCTACTAAGTTCTGCCTTCTCAAGCGTGATTTGCAACATCCAGACCACTTGCTCCACTGCAATCTTTTTTCTTGGATGGTTTGAGGTCCATGTGGGCAACATTCCATTTCACCTCTGTGCACAGAGGTGCATCCTCTTTCCAGGCAGAAAGGTACAAGGGAATACTTTTCACAGGAATATTGAAGGCAATGGCTCTGCTAACTCCCCCAGAAGTATGTAGCTGAAATTGAAGGGTTTACATTCTGGTTAGGGAGTTTGATCAATCCCTACAAATTCACCTTTACTGCTATGACTACTGCTACCAGGCACCTAGTAAGAACACCCTTCCACTTTGCTGGTTTGCAAAATCTGAGGGGCTAAATGCAGATTGTGTTGCCCCTTGTTCATTTTGAATGAGCATCTTATAGTACAGGGTATGTGAATTTTCCATTTAGGACTATATGTCAAAGATTACGATAAGTCACTATCTAAAAAATACACTGCCTTTTCAGGCTAGGTCTGCAAGAGAAGAAAGCAACAGCTGCCAAGCTCAGATAGGAAAAATGCAACAGGTGGCTTAGTAGAGAGGGTCTGACAAAGCAGGCAAACGAGTAACAAAAGAAAGGTTTCTGCAAGAGAAGTCATAGTGGAAGGTACAAAACCATATATACAGGAATTGGTCTGTTAAGAGTACCTCAGGAATGAGGCTACAAGTGCCTGGACGATATAGGCAAAACCAAATTCACAGGGTGCTTATACAGCACAGGCCAGGACAGTGATTTCTGTTGCAGTATTTGCCAACAAACTGAGGGGGCAAGGTGGAGGTCATGGCTGTGCTACCCAAGGCTAGAAAAACGGATGGGCCAAGCACTGTTACGAGCAGCTCAAGACTCGAAAGGAACTATCCAATGAACAGGAAAAGGAACATCCAACGCTGCTCAAGTGATAGCACCTGCAGGAAGTACCCATTCATACACCCTAAAGCATGGACAGTGTTAGAAGAAACTCTACTGCATAGCATATATTATACCAACACACACTAGAAGAGCATCAGAACACATGACTTAATTTTGCAGCATGAAAACAATTAAAGCAGCTCCAGAAGAAGTTAAAAGTATTACTTCTTTAAACCTTGCATTTTGTTGATAAGAATACATATCTATTCAAACGACCAGGAAAAGTGCAATTATACAAAATTATAATAGACTTCAATTATGTTTTCAGTTATTCACGCAGCTCTTGTGCAACTAGTTTGCCATACAACAGCATAGAACTTCCCCAGGCTTCGAGAGAAGAGGCTCCACAGCACGAGTACAAACCACCAACACCTCTGAGCCTCCAGGACATTCGCCCTGGCAGAGGCCACCCCGGCTCCGTCCTCTCCGTGCCCAAAGCGCTGCCGGGGGCGCTTCCAGCAGCCGGAGGTGCCGGGGCGCACCCCGGCCGGGACAGCCCGGCTCGGGCTCCGCAGGCTGCGGGTGCGAGGCTGAGCTGGACCCGAAGGCGAACCGGGAGCCGCCCCGGGACAGCGCGTGGAGCGGGCCCGGGCTGCAGCAGCGGGAAGCGGCGGTAACTCACCCGAGTGCGAAGCGGGAGCGTTCGGGCCCGCCGGGGGCAGCGACTCGAGGCTGTACCCAGCTCGGGCAGCCCCTCCGGCCCCTGCCCAGCCG
>VZSR01000205.1:3409968-3436921 GCA_013398615.1 Brachypodius melanocephalos
GGACCCGCGGAGGAGGCGGCTTTCCCGGCAGCGGCGGCCGCCGTGCCGGCCACCTCATCCGCGTTCCCCGCTCCCACGGCCCAGCGCCCGAGCCCCGAACCCCGCGGCCTGGACAGCCTCTGCTCCGGGGGTCGCCGGTGAGTGGAGGAGCGGCCCTGCTCCGGGCCAGGCCGGTGACTTCGGCGCTGGAGCAGGGAGCACCGCCGGCAACCCGGCGGGCAGCGCGGAGGGACGGCAGAGCCCCGGGAACAGTCCCGAACGAGCCATCAAACCAGCCGGAACAGACATCGGGAGATTCGGGGCTGGCACGCACTAAGTGTTGGGAATTGGTAGCTCCGGGCGAGGTTCCCCTCGGAGCGGCAATGATACTAGCCCTGATACCATTGTATCAACCTTTTCCGGCTATTTAATATGCAACACACATTAAAACAACACATCACAGCCCCCAACACATCTATTCCTCAGGAGTAACAGCACTTGCCAGAGTGTGCCTAAAAGTAAGAGGAATGCTTTAGGGCAGACAGGCCACAGGCTGGCATCCTTACACGTGTCAGAGTTACCAAATTATTGCAGTGTCTTACCTTAAAGCACCTGTAATTGGATGGTAAATTATATTCCTCAAAGAGCAAGCTGTACCCCCCTGAAAGTCAGTTAAACAATTCAGTGCACTGAATACCACTTTGCAAAGGGTCTGCTGCCATTGTGTGTATAGCCTGGCTGACACTAATATGTACTTTTCAGATGATGCCTTGGTCACTCCTTGAGCCCATTTCTGAGGCCACTTCCAATGATTAATTGAACCAAATAGTGTGGAATTAGGACACTCTCACTAAACCTGATAAATCTCCCTATTCCTTTGCGGGTGTTCACTTCTGTGCTTTGCAGCCAGAGTGCTGCACTGATCTTCTCTCAGACCCTGCTTTGGGTATGCACAGCTGCTGAGCTCTTGGTGCCATTTAAACAGAGCTAGGGTGAAGATCTCATTTTCAGGTTTAGGTTTGCCTTTCAAGGTACAAGACTGTGACTTTACAACTTAAAAAATAGCACAAGCATATAAATTCAGTACATCTCTAATAATTTAAAAGTTCTTAGCACTTTCATGTTGCAGCTGTGTGTCTACCCAAAGATATCATTTGCTGTAATTATATGAAATTGATATATCCCTTGGAAGGAGGAAGAACCTGTAATTTAAATAGATTTCTTATATGCAAATTTGATAACTGTACAAGATGTATTGGAAGCACTTCCCTTACAATGAAAGTTTAGTTAAAGCATGTCCATGGAGCCACTAAACATGTTGTGGAGGTTTAAATAGGAGATGTGCTGAATGAATTAGGTATATTAAAGCAGCTCTTACGATGCTATGGCTTTGATTCCATGGAGGTAGAATGCAAGGTGACAATGAATCATTTGTAATGGAAAACAAACAGCAAAATTTGAAGTATATTCCTGCATATTATTTTTGTAATACCACTTTATTCTGAGGTCTGAAAGTGAACCCAAGTGAATCCAACAAGAAGGACTCTTGTTAAAGATTCTGGAGAAACTGAAGCAGGCTGTTGCACGTTAAAAACCCTTTTGAATGCAGCTACTGTCAGATCCTTGCAAATTATGTTTTTATTAAGTACCAGCTTTTGACTTTTTCAATATTATAAAAGAAACAGTAAGCAGACCACGTTAGCACAAAAGGAGTAATACACAATGTCAGTACATGAAAAATGCTGTGAAGCTATAAAAGTGTTTTTCTACATGCTTTATTTAATAGAAAACAAAATAAAAGAAAGTGTGAATCTTAGGCATTGGCATAGGTTGTGTCACAGTGCAGAAATAGTATTCTGAGCCAAGAAGCTTGCTTGGAGCCTGGGGTGGAAAAAAAAAATGGCAAGGACACTTTCTGGTCAGGCAGATAAAAGAGCATTGACTATATATTTCATTTGTGTTCCTTACTTAATTTCTTTTCTCCTTTCCTTATCTTCACACCTTGTGCTCAGGCAGACAGCACTTCATTTCTAATGAGAAGGCAGTCATCCAAAAACCAGCTTAATGAAAATGCTGCATTGCACTGGATTAACCCTGCTGCACACTGCTGAGGAATGAGGTGCATGGCATCGGGAGCCTCTGAAACAGAGTACCCGCAGTGCTTCTGTGATACTGTTATTTTGTGTCATCAGACAATCTGGAATACCTGGAAACACAGATTTGTTTGTGAGTTGCCCTTTACAGATTTTTGTATAGTAAAGTTTTGAAGAAAATGTTTTCAATTAACATCGCGTCTTTTTAATCCTGGAGTTTATTCAGCATATAGTAGCATCCAGATATAGTAAACATGATGGAATGTGGCCCTACATGTAGTGCTCTAGTCTCTGCTTGTTAAGTATAAACTTTTGACCACAAAAAAAAAATCCTAATGCTTTTGCATTTGCCATATTCCTGTTTGTATACATTAATTTACCTTACAAAAAGCACTTAACTTACTCTAGATGCATTGACACTCATTATTGCAGTATTACATTTTATATGCAAATGAGATACAAATAATTTCTGGGAAATTCAAGTAGCTGAAGTAGTTTATCCAAGAACAATTCAAGGTGGTACTTTACAAAGAAGGTAGAGAACTTTTTATGACACATATTTTAAATGTTACACGTTGCCTATCTTGATATTAGACATTCTCATTTCTATTCTTGCATTAGACTTTTTCTCAATTGTAATATTTAGAAAAATATTTATTTTATTATCAGAATTTATTCTGATATATTTTCATGTTCTCTTTAAAATAATTTATGTGCATAGAATTTAATATTAATTTATATTACAATATTTGTGAAACTTGATAGTGCCACCTACTGCTGAAAAACAAACTTTTAAAAAACTTGCTAGTTTAGGTACCTTCAGATTAAAGGGCAAGGTATGAAAATATCTGTTGAAATAACAACTTTCAAACCTCTGAAAAATGTTGGAGACAAGTCCTGACTTGCCAAGTCAGCTTCAATCACTGAATTTCTGACCTTTCAACCAGTGACTCTTTTGACCGAAACTGTAATGAGAAGTAACTCTGAGGATCTGGGATTCTGAGTTTTTTTGATGTTACATTTTTAATAAAGAATTTTATTTTAGAATCAGTCCCTGTGATATCCCTAAAAAAACATTGATAATAGGAATCAGTGAAGCAATAATTTTTCACTTAGTGGTAGGAAGACATCCTCTGTTTTACACAGATCCCTGCATGAAATGTAAACCAAACAGCCTGGAATTAGCATCACATGTGACACAAGTTCTGTTCCCTTCTTACATCACAGAGTCATGAGATGGACCACAGATCCCTGCTTGCTAATTGGTATAATATGACATGTTTTCAGCCACCATGGCTGGAATTCATCTTCCCTAGTCCCTACCATCTAGAAGTTAGATGAGGTTAGCATACATATGTGGTTGTACAGTACTGGTTCTTTCATGTCTTCATGGAAGTGATCCTGTCTCTAGGACAAGTGAAATAGTTACCATATGCCTACAACCTTTGCCCACATCCCAGACATTAAGTATTGGTTATGATTTCATTCCTAGGAACCACAGAAATACAGGAAGTGGTAAGACCTTGTACATGAGTATGCGTAAGTAGAATATACACCCTTAATCTTCCTGAGGAAAGTTCAGCTTTAAATTTGAATCAGAGGAGTCAGGAGCAGTTGATCTGCTGGTACTTGTCTCATCCTGTAGAATAATCTGGCATTGATATGATTTGAATGCATGATTGTCAGAGTTTCTGTCTCGTTACAGCTTGATGACTTAACCATAGAAATCAACTTCCTTTCAAGTTGAAAAATTCTTGAGGACAATGTATTAAAACAGATAAAAGATAACACAGGGATGTTTTAGCTACTGCTGAGCAGTGCTTGCATAGTGTCAGGGTCTTCTCTGTTTCTTGGGCTGCCCCAACAGGGAGCTGACTGGGGGTGCACAAGGAGCTGGGAGGGGACACAGCGGAGACAGGTCCCAACTGACCACAGGGATATTCCAGACCATATGGCATTGTGCTCAGCATATAAAACTGGGAGAAGAAGGAAGGAAAGGGTGATGTTTAGACTGGGGGTGCTTCTCCTTCCAAGTTACCAGTACCTGTAGGGAAGCCCTGCTTTCCTGGAGAGGGCTGAATGCCTGCCTGCCAATAGGACGTGAATAAATTCCTTGTTTTCCTTTGCGTGCGTGGCTTTTGCTTTCCCTATTAAACTGTCTTTATCTCAGCCCACTAATTTTCCCACTTTTACCCTTCTAATTATCTTCCCCGTCCCACTGGGGTGTGTGATCATGTGGCAGTGTGGGGCTGAGCTGCCTGCTGGGGTTAAACCATGACAGTCCTGTTTTGATGATGAACTTGGGGCTCAAATGCTTTGAGGAAATGACAGGTTTGGTCAAAGTTTGCTAGACTGAATTTATAGCTTTTAGTGCTATTTAGCTATCAATTGGCAGGCTGTGCTTGCCATAGGTCTTGCTTGCCCTGCTGTGCATTAGTCTAGAGCTTGTTAGTGGCTTCTTTTCACTCTGGCTGTTTGCTGTAGGGCTTATCATCCTACCCAGCTGTGCCTGGGAGCATTTTGATAACAGCCGTGGCGATGTGCCCGGGCTGGCCCATGGCCTGGACGTCACTGCTGGGTCACACAGGCTGCAGCTCCAGTGTCAGCTGGAATGGAAGAGACCTGACCTGTGGGTAAGTCCCTGCAGGAGCAGGACAACCTGAAGTATCTGTGGTTGTGGATAAGAGCGTGTTGGAGCAGAAGCATCTGTGGCCATGGAGATGTCTATAGCATAGCAGTACACCCCTGGAGAGACTGTGGCCCTTGGATAAGGCTGTGCTGGAGCAGGTGCACCTCCAAGTGACTGTGGCTGTGTATAAGGCCACATCAGCTGAACCCTGGAGAGACGGGGGCCCATGAGTAGGTCCACACTGGAGCAGGTCCACCCCTAAGGAACTAGAGCCTGGATAAGTCCACACAGGAGCAGAGGCAAGGGTAGGATTCCAAAGGGTAGTTGCAGAGATGCAGACTGTAATGGATACACCTTTAAATTGTTGTAAACTATGATCTGAGTTGCATGTTACGGGATTACTGTAGCAGGAACCACTGCCAGTGGAGAACAAGCCTTGCAAGAAGTGGAGCATGTGCGACAGTAACCCGACCTGAGCTGGCTTTGGTGCCCAATAACTCCACACAACACAGCAGCTCTCTGGTCCTGAGTGACCACCAGAACAGATGGAGCCTAACAGCCTGGACTAAATGAATTCAGTGGACATTGCACAGGTGTTTTATGGACATTTTACAGGGAATGATATCTCTGAAGATATCAAAGGATAGGAAAGAGGAAGGTGACTAATGAGGATCTATTGGACAGTGTGGGACTTGAGCATCATGTAAATAGTAGGGAATAAGGTGTGGAGATTGTACTGGCTATGACTGGGATAGAGTTAATTTTCTTTGTAGTAGCTTGTATGGTGCTGTGCTTTGGATTTGTGATGAAAACAGTGTTGATAAAACACTAATGTTTGTGCTTCTCATGTGACACAGGGAACACCTGCACTGTGAGCCCGGAGGAAGCATGAGCACTCTCACCCTTGGATTGGTATTTTCCTCATATGCAAAGTGCACAAGTTACAAATTAATGAATTGTTATGAATTAGAGAACTTCTGAGTTAGAAACCTCATGACTGATGTGATGAATTAGTGAATTCATGAGCTAGACTAGTTTGTACAAAGGGGACTGAGCCCTTCTTCACGTGTTTGCTTTCTTTCCTAATGAGTTTATAAAATAAACTTTAATTTGCAAAGTACATTGTCCTGTGAATTTGAGAGATCCAAACAGACCATGACAGATTGAGCAGTCTGTGGCCCTTCTCCCTATTGCCTGTCCAAATATTTTAAAACAAAGGCAAACAGGCAGTGGCTAGGGATCCTCCTCTGAAAGGAGTAGGGGAAATAAATCCTTCATAACACTCAAGTTCTGTGTATCTTGTCTACTCCACATTTCGTTTTGCTTTAAGGGCTCCACCAAAGACCTCTGGTGGCTGCTTTTTTTTTTCCAGGGAAGTTATAGTTCACCCAATCCTCCCCTCTTGTTTCGCTCACTATGGTCTATGGACTTTTAGTGTTAATGTGTGTCAGCCTAAATAATTAAAAGCAATGCACATTGTATCCCAGAAAACTAGAAAAGTTGAAAACATGCTTCTTCCATCACAGAGAAATATGCAAAATCAAATCACAGTCAGCAGGAAAATGAATAAGCTATTTAGTGATACCATGTGCAACAAAACAGCGTCATAAAAATGAAATTATTTAAAGTAGCATTCAAATCACGCAGTCATCATTGATTTAGTTTCCAATTATACAGAGGTAATTGTATTAACAAACTGCCTTACTCAGTTTGGTGGGAAAACAATTGAAAGTTTTAATGTCCTGGCATCTGCAAATAATAAATGATATGATCTGTGTACCCAATCCAACTAGAATCCTAATGTTTGTTTTACCCAGGGCATACTACAATATCAATATGCCTGAGATGGAAGGTACTTCTATGACTTTCTGGAGCCAAGACAGTTCTGGAATAAATCTAGAATAGAATAAATCTGGAATAGAATACATCTAGACTAGAATAACTGTTCTAGAAATAAATATTGAAATATGCTAAAATAGGTAAAGGAAATTATTCCAGAATTAATGACCCTGTATATCTTACTATTTACAATACAGGCTCAATTGTGTGAATAGAAATGTTTGCAGCCTGCATTGCACTGAATATAGTGGGAAGAGTTTTAAAAGACTTAGTTTTGTGACTTCAACTGCTGAAGCCAGACTAACTCTAAATAAACATTTTACAAAGACTCTAAAAGCATCACAGGCTTTAGAGTCAGACTCCCATGTTTGATATGCTGTTGAACCCTCCCCATCCTCCAAGTATTGGAATAGAGTTATGCCATAGGTGAGCTGACCCAGCTCCTCCTTGCCTTTCTTTACCTTTAAATTCTCAAGCGTTCCCAGGAGCCTAGATTTTTGTGAACTGAATACTATAACTGTTCATAGATTTTTTTCTTGCCCCTTTCACACCCCCAAAAAATCCAGAAAGTGAGCATAATGCAGAGGTCTCCTTTACTTTCATTTTCTGATGCAAGAGGTAATACAAGCATTGGTAGGATATCTGTTCTATCAAACTATTTTAGTATACTAAATCTATACAAATAGAACTCTTAACAGAAACTGTCTTTAATCTATGGTTTGTTCATAATCTGTTCTAGGGAATACCTTCCTTATCCTGTAACTCTTCATTCTGTGTGTCCTCTGTAAAAAAAAAAAGTTTGCTAAACAGAGGAGACCCTAAGTTATTTATTATTCTGATTTTCAGAGAGAATGGGACAAGCTGGCTACTTTACCACCCTTTCTTTTTTCTTGCTTTTTTTTTTTTTTTTTTTTTTTTGGTTAGTTGGTTGGTTGGTTGGTTTGGGTTTTTTTTTAGATTTTCCTTCTGATTGTCACATGACATGGGAATATAAAACATTGTTTACTCCCTCTGCCTCTTGTCACGTCCCACATATTCTGCTAATGCAGCAGGCAGTTTGTCAGTACCAAGTTTAAAATCTAAACAATCTGCTGTCTCTATTCACACTGTTCTGCAGGAGCTGCTCTTGGAGCAGCTGCACAGGTACTGGCCCAGGGTAAAAAAGACTGTATTTGAATAGGAAGCAATATCAAAGAATCAGGGTGGTCCTTAGCACTGAACTGGATCACGTGTCTCATTTTTATCTAAATACCTGTTAGAAACAGGGTGGGGGATTGTCTCTAGGAGTGAGTTTCTGAGAAAACAAAACCTAAGCTTGATTCTCGGAATATGTAAGTGCAACCCTCGTTTTTATGCACTCTGGGGATCTGCTACCAGAGTAATTTTGTGGCTGCTCAGCAGCAGCAGCTAACAAAGAAGTGTCAGTACCTCTGGCAGCCCATGACCTGCTAACCCCTTTTTTCTACTTTCTATTTCTAAGTAGCTTGTTCCAGAAGAAGTTATCCACTATGAGTTCCCCTTAATCACCCTTAAAGATTTGGACAAGTTAAACATATGCATGTATTTCCAAATAAGCTTGGCCTCCAGCCAATGATTTTCTGGCTTTTTTCAGAATTCTTTCTCTCTCTCTCTTTTTTTTTTTTTTTTTGGACAGTGTTGGGGATACAACAGAATATTTTAGACCTAAATGAAAACCAAAATTGCTTAACCTGATGATGTTACAGCTCTTCATGTAATCTTCATGCGGAGTCTAAAATGACATTGCTCTTTTGCCTTGCTATATCCTATGCAAACTCACATCTAGTTGCCAAGGAAGAAGGACAGCTTCCCATATTTTTCTTTTCCAGTTCAAACTTTTCAAGCTATTTATTCCACTGAAAGATTACTTGGATTATTTGTACGCTATTTATCAATTTGCCTTATTCTAGATCAAAACTACAACTTTTGAGTGCATCATTTCTTTACACCTCATCTATAATTCTTCATTGATATTTGCAGATTTTTGAGATGTACAATTGTAAATGTCAGCAGTGTTCTGAAGTTTACTTCATTATCTGGTTGAAAATATTAAAAAAAAGACATCAGTCTTCTGATTGGAGCTCCAAGTTCTGTAAACATCAGAAGGCATGCTGAAAAACATGAAGACAAAGTAAAAACATGGAAAACCAAGGGCGACAGTCCTCATGCCCATATCTCTCACAGCCCAAACATTTCCTCACAGTTCAATGTGTCCTATGTCTTTGCAGCTCTGTGTTGAGGTCCCCAGTATATGCTGGGGTTTCCAGCATAAGGTAAACCATATTTAAGAGGGAGATGCCAACGTGGGAGCTGGAGCAGCAGTTTGGTAGCTGGCAGAGCGAGGCAGCTGGGATGTAAAGCAGCCTGAGAGCATCCCAGGGAAATGGCTTGCTGCTGGCAGGGTGTCAGCAGTAGCAGCAGGACAGAAGGAGGCAGGAGCCACGACAGAACTGCAGATATGACTGGCAGAGGACTGATGTCAAATGATCCCAACACGATCCACCCCAAACGATTGCGACCCTCATTTTCGATTCAGCTGCAGGGCTGATAAGCTGCCACTGTTAAGAGCTAACTGTGCCCAAAGGAGTTGCCCTGTTTGTTCCTAGAGAGCCATGGAGCAGCGCGCTGCTTGTGCAGCCCCTGCGCTACACGAGGGCAGCTGGGGAGCCTGCAGTGCCCCGGAGCTGCAGCAGCAGCATCGAGCTGGGCAGCCAGGCCCGCGCTCAGGGCACCGCTGTCCTCACAGCTGGCACAGCAAAGCCAGCTGGCATTCAGTTTTCAACTTAAATCTTTACAAAAGACCATTTGAAACCTTCTTAAAGGATCTGGCATCTGCTGCCTTCTCTTCAGCCATTCCTTTTATATTTCTGTCTGAACAGAGTTTTACACAGAGTTTACACTCAAGTTTACACAGTAAAAATTTTTTAATGAGAGCATAGTATTTTTAGACTGTGGCCCTAGAACATTCCAGATGTTGATCAATCACTGTGCAATATTTCTAGTAATACTCACTAGGAACAGAAATCATGCTTAGGAGAGACTGATGCCAAGTACCTTTTCCTTGTGAAAATTGTTGACATGTTTTGTTAATAGGTGTTTCTCAGCTTTCCACATCTACTGTGGTGATAATTTATGTTGTAATTGCAGTAAGTGTATCATGTTCTCCAGAAACTACAGCAGAAAGCAGCCACTATCCCAATGCAGCAAGCATAAAGGATTGCCTGTATTCATTTGCAGTTTCTTAATCAATTGATTAAGAATCTGATTTTCCATGAAGCTTTCTGCAAGGTCACAAAGGCTGCTTTTCTCAGCATGCAGTGTGTGTTACCTTAGCTCACAGACTGTTTTTCAGTGCAACAAGAGCTGGAGGTGTGTTGCTTGATGGAAACAAGTCCACTGAATGCCTGTGTTTTGCTTAGGTGAGCTGATAATACCAAGCAATAAAAGTAGGCCTTTGAGTAGCCCCCTATAATTTGAGATATTCAGGCTATAATTCGAGATATTCAGGACCTTCGCAAATCTTATTAGGTTACTATGCAAACAATGAAAATGAGAACTTTTTGGAATGATGTTTTGCTGCAGTTCACACTTGTAACTTTTTCTCTGCTAATATAGACAGTAAGTTGACTGTATTAGTTGGCTGACTTTGATAAACTAAATTGCTGGGACTCTGCCTGATTTCCTTGCAAAATGTGAAGCTGTTTTTAAGGAGATTTGGTGAGAAAATAGTGCAGTGAATTTCACTAACTTTGGCTGGCTTGTAATAGAAAGACCTGCAGTTACCCTCAGGCATTAACTTGATTACATGAAGAATAAAAAATACAAAATAAATCACACGCTTTAACTCTAAATTACATTATTTGATGTAATAAGAACTTCCATACCAGATAAAATCTAAATTAGTTGTCTGCCAATAGTAATTCCCAGATGTCTCTTGAGGAAATTGCCCTATTCTTCAACCTCCTTTCCCCCCTCTGCAAGTATAATTGATAATTATGTAACAGCCTGACTGTAGGGGAAGTTATTTTCTAAGCTCAGGCTGGTGGCTGATTTATGCCCTGGACTGTGAACATTTATATCCATTATGAATTTTTATCAGGTCCAATCTAATTCCCCGCACAAATGTATGAATATGTATGTATAACCTTTTACTGAATCCTGCTAAGCACTTGGCCTCAATACCATTTGCCAGCATGTTTCACAGGCATATTATTTTTGACTTTCAGCATAATGCCTTTTACTTTCATTATGACCATCAATATCTGCTTGGGGAATGTATCAGTGGTAGTGATTACCCCCAATATCCTTCTCCCCAGTAACTGCCTGCTCTGAACAGCTCTGAAGCCTCAGTTGGATTCTGTGTGCCTGTGCTGGACCAGAAGGTAACAATCTCCAGCCTGCCAACATTTCCTGCTCCATCCCTCTTAGTCCAGACCTCACCTTTTACATTATGGTTTGATGACAGACAGAAGGATGATGCTTGCAGGAAATGAAAAGGTTAAAGTGTCTTTAGGACTACAATCACTCTGCTGCACCATGAATTCCTGAATTTGCGGGGGTCATTACATTTTAATGTCAAGAGAAGAGTTTATTTTGGGGAGAAGTTGTTTTGGACTGTGGGAAAGAAATTAGTTTTGATTTGTGTTGGGTCAGGTCAAAGAGGTGCTTTTGTAAAATACTGGAGAGGGAGGACTTAATCTTGGAGTGGGCTATTACAGCTACATTTTATCACAGGAAAAGGATAGATCATGTTTGATTTGGTGGAAGTTGGTTATACCTGGTAAAAGAAGGTTGGATTAGGAATAATTCTGAATAGAAAAGTAAGAACTGTTTTACCTAAAGATGGAATTTCACTGAATGTCTACATGGGCTGACTACTGCCATGATAAGAATAGTTGGGTTTTGTCTAGAGGCAAAAGAAGATGAAAGACTGTAGGGAAGATCATGCAGAAGCAGGAAGAAAAAACAGTGTTTTCCTTTTTCCTCTCAGTCCTGAGACATTATTTGTGGAACCTGAAATGTAAAGAAGACAATGAGACCAATGGTCCATGCATGAAAAAATACGATTTTGTGAATCCTCATAACACACTCTCAGTGAGGAACAATTATCAGGCTGGAAAAGTTCATTTATGAAGAACAGGGATATATGCAAAGCCAAAAGAGACATGTGGGGTGGTTACAGCAGACAGTTGGCAGTAACTCCATACAGTGATCACAGTCAGTATTAAGCATCTGTGGACTTCACCACAAAGTTCAATTTTGGTGTAAATTCTTTAGCTTGGGAGTGAGTGCTGAGATATGGTCTCTTGTTGGTTCACTTAATTATATAATGAGCAACTCTGAAGTTTTTATTTGGATTAAAATTTCCCTGGAACTCAAGTAATTTAGATCTGAGGTTTTGGCTCTGGTCCCTTCCCAGCTTGTACTCAATATAAATTACTCTCCTAGAACCATGACATGTTCAATTTATCCTCCATTTTAGATGGTTGAAAAGTGCATGCATAATTCTGTGCATGCCACACTTTCTGTAATCTACTGTGGCGAATAGACCAAATGACTGAAACTGCTAGGTAATACACTTTGTTTTAGTCATGAGCCCACACCCAGCCGTAGTTAAAATATCAGGCATTTGAATTATTTGATTTGAATCAATGCCAAATTCAATCTTGTGCAAACACAGAAAGAGAGAGGAAAAAGAAGTCCAGGTATTAACACAGTGATTAATGCGTGGGAACATAAGGCCATAACAAGCAGCAATTGGCCAATTGTAACAAAAGGAGTGGACCGCCATGAAAAATCTGACAACTTTTCATTTGAGCTGCTGTGATTGAGGGGTTGGGAACATGGTGATACTTTTACACATAGATAATGACCACAGGGACCAGGATTCCCCCAATTCCATCTTCTGTCAAAACCACCGGTCAAGCTCAGTACACCCATCTCCACTCACACTGGGAGGATTTCCATGGTGCAGTACAACAGAGGATAACAAATATTCCCGTTCTGTACAGAAAAACAGAAAATAGTTATATCACACCTATCTGAGAGAAATATATATTTTTTTCATGATCTAATTCCTAATAACTATGTCAAATTAAGAGCTGTATCCAGAAATAATGAACCTTGGTGTTGAGTTTGGGTCTCCTGGGTCAATCTGACTTGCCCATTAAGGCCACGAGTTTAGGTACAGGGAGGCAAAGTCTCCTGAACATTCCCCAGGAGAAAGGTGGACTGCTTAGAATTTTGTCAGCATTAGACATCTCACGGGGATAATGACTTCGAGGATCATTTTATACTCTGAAATTTTGCTATTTTTCTAAGGGCACTTTTTCTATGTAGCAAGGCCATGTTTGCATAACCAAATGATAAGAAATGCAGCCAAAACAACTTTTTAGCTATACCTACTAATTCCACTATTCAACTCAACCCAACCAAAGAGGTTTCTGGGTAGTGGCCTCGAAAGCTTATAACTGCAGTTCTCTTTACCCACTGGTGCCCAGAGAGGCTCTGAATGAACTTCCTCTGATGCTGCACATGGAAATGTCCAACTCCTTGTAGCTCTTTAAGCATTTTTCTCCTCAGCCAGAGACCTAGCCCCTAATTTGATGCCTCTCAGTGGAATTTTTTTCCCTCTCAATTGTCATGCCAAACAGTTGTCTGCTTTGTTAGTTTTTTCACAGAAAGGCACCTGTTCAATTTTAGATACTGTTCAGCCCGTTCCACTTCAGTGCTCTGCACTACTCCTCTGAGAGCCCTGAGCTCTCCACATATTTCAGGCTGCCAGCTCTCTTATGTGCTTTTCCCCAGCAGCCAATTTTGCTCGGAAGCTCTTACGACTGAGCCAGCTTCCATTCCTTCATAAAGGGATACCCTCTTGTTATTGCAATTGAGGAGTTTCATAAGAGGCTTTTAATGTCTCCAGAGTGTTGTTGTGTACAATAAAATCTTGAATTAAGCTTTACCTAACACTTGTTCATGCAATACTCATTTATTGGCAAATTGCATTTGTTTCTGCTGTTGACAAATACTTTAAGGTTTATTTCTAATACCACAATTAGATGATCAGATTCATATAGGCTTAAATAGAATGTTATATGCTTAGTCTGAGTAGCAGGAGCATTTGCAAGCTGAATCACTAGTATGTACACTGCCATCTTGTGTCCTGAAGTTCTAGATAACATAAAAATGCACAATATACGTAGAGCTTTTCACAAAATAGGAGCTAGCTATATGAGTGGACTCTGCTAGGTTATCAAAAGATGTTTACTGTAATTTCCTTCTCTCTCTTGTAAAATCTAAAACAGTCATTAAAATAGAAAGTGTGACTGATAACTAAATCTATCTGTTCTAAGGATCTATTCCTTTTCATTAGTGATTTGTGGTTTACTCAATTAAAAAAAAAAAAAAAAAAAAAAAAAAAAAAGGAGGCTACAGGGAAGATTCTGCTACAGCCAAGGCACTCCCTTTTCCAGCAATAAAGCCTAATATTGACTCCAAGGTATGGCTCTGTTGCAAGGCAACCTCTGAGCTGGTGTGGAGTTCCCAGAGCAGTTCTATGCCAAATGCTTCCTTTCTGCCAAAAGAGGGTATGATAGAAAAGAGTGAAGACTCATATTTTTATCTGGAATCTCTCCCTTTGGAGCAACCATGGTCTGAACATCACTGAGTCTGCTCCAGTGCTCACCAAAAGACGAGGCACTTGGTTGCAAGAGGACCTAAAGGGACATGTACTTACAAAATGAAGGAAGTGAATCTATTATTTCTGCCCCACAGTGTTTATTCAAAACTGGATTCAAAACACAAAACCAATGACATTTTGGTGGGTGAAATAAGTACTGCATGCTCTTTCTCTAAAAATGATCATTCCTCCGTAACATGCCTTTTTGTACTTCTTGTTCATACTTCCAATTGCTTTCACTGTATATTAACAGTATTTAGCTCTGCCTTTTTGTTATGTTTTTATTAATTTTAGCTCCTTTCTTTTTGTTGTTTATTATTGCAAATGTGTAGGAGCGCTCTCAAACAGTTTTGAAAATGGCTCTACAAAACCCCAAAGATTTACTCCATGCAGTTGTTGTTGCCTGAAACAAGCACAGGGAGCAAGATAGGGAAAAGGGTGCAAAATCAAATGCTAAGCTTAGAGACAGGAAGACAGGTTAGGGTTTTTTTTTGCCACTAGACACCTGGGGCAGGGCAGAAAATAGTAAAAGCCTATCAAGGTAATAGATGCCAAGGTAAAATGGCAGAGAACATTGGCAGGGGACAGAAGCGCTCTCGGCCTTACCCACTCAGACATTTGCCTCAGTTAGTGGCTTTCCATGCCACAGATTTTTCTTTCCACCTGTTTAGCTTTCTTAGCCCATGTGTACATACTTGTGTACGTGAACTTAGGGCGTTATTTGCCACCTCTGAAAGGCAAACACTTGTGGCACCCATTATTGTCTGAGGCACGCAGGGCTTCTGTCTCCCAAGGTCGTTTTTTTATGCCTTACATGCACAATATACAATGACACTGAGTTTAAAGAACCTCCCTTTCTTGTGAAATGAGCAGTTATAATGACTTGAAAGAGCTTTTGCTTCTGTAACAATACTTTTATAATACCTTACTGCTTTATGAACTTGTCTTCCAAAAGCAATGTGTGTATTGAGGTTGCATAACCTCCTGCTCAGTAACAGGAGAACTTTAAACCTGTTTGCACAACACAGTGTTTAAGTAACGCAAAAAGCTTATTGAAAAGGGCTGTGTCATTTCAAAATCTGGAATGCTATGCTAAGATTGTTAATGCTATTTTATTTACTCTATCTGCCTATAGGATTTCTGCCAGCTTTCTTAGTTTTCTAGTGGACAGTCATACCTCCTTACTTTATATCCTTTGCTGTGTTATTATCCAGGAGATTTTCAGATAGAAAAAGCTAATTGGCTACATATGAGGAATGATAAAACAGTAACTCCAATACTGCTAGAAGTTACATAAAATTAAGCAGGAAACTGCTTTCTGTAATCTCTGTTCTACTGTAACCTTCGATGGGCTGTGCATTTACCTCCCTGGTGACTGAACAGTACTGGCTGTAATATTTACGGGAAAAGCAGAAGAGGGAAAATTACTGTAAACAGAGCAGGTCTGGGAGGACAACTGATGTCTTTTGTGTCTTCAGTTCCTGGAGATGTTGGCTGACACAGCCTGTGACTGGTCAGTCCAAGCCTCTCAAGTGGCTTTTGAGTGTCTGCCAACACTTGCCATACTGTGTTAGACTACATAATGTCCTAGCAATGGATGAAAGTTTGTTGTTTTTATTTCCAGTTTGCTTTCCATTAGCTGCTTCATTTTGTCACTGTGAGACCTTCACTGATGCTAGAAGAAGCCTGTCAATCAGCTGGCCCATTTTGGTAACTACCTACCAGCAGAAGTTGATGGTGGGAGACAAAATATTAGGGATAATTCTAAGTATGTGAATTGAACCTACCCCCTCTGGATGAGTTACTACGAGCTGCAATGCAATACCATGTCTGAGCTGCTGGGTGAATCCCAAACATGAACTTTGGAGAAAATACTAGCTCAAGTTTAGACTTTCACATTCCCAACTAAGAGTGCCTTCTCACCACCTGAAGTCACAAGCATTAGGCAAAATTGCTACCACTGTATGCATCTGGGTCCAGCTAAAGCAGCAGTGTCCTTGAGAGATCAAAGAACACTCTGAGAAAGAGCAGCACCAGGGAAGGGCAGATAGAGCTGCATTGAACAAAACTTCAAAGCATTTATTTATATTTTGTCCTGTAATTAAGCTTAAATTTCTAAGCTTTTCCAGGGGTACAGAGCCTACCATATCTGTTATTGCAATCTTTGGCTCTCCTGGTAGAAGTAAACTACCCCACATCCCTAGAGCACACACTACGTTTCCCAGAGGCCTTGCATGTGCTTTGTTACACAAGCATACTTGTCTGAAGGAAAAGGAGCTCTATCACCAAGCACAAAATAACAGCTCTTGAATTTAAGTTTCATAGGTTTTTGTTTTATGTTTTAACAAAGCTGCCTTTCCTTTAAAGTGACCATCTGCAGGGCTATAAACATTAGTGAGGAAGCCTCTGCTTAGGTTTATTTTCTGTTAGCAAGAGCAGTTGGCCATCTGCTGGGTAAAGGGAAGGCTGGGCTTTGGTGCATTTGGAAGCAAAGGTCACAAACAGCACATCCCGGTCCTTTGCCAATGACACATTTAGGCTGTGACAGATCAGATAATATCTTGTTAATCCACCCTGCTCAGCTTTCCAGATCTCCTTAGATAAGAACTCAATACCATGGAGTTTCAAATGACCTTCATATAGAGATGCTGTCTATGTGCGATAATTGCTATCCCCAGATGCGGTAGGTCAAATGAAAAGATGTCACCAGGTTGCAGGGTCCAGCTTCAGCCTCTGTGTTTCAGGATGTGAGATGGGAATGTCTGCAGTAGCTGGGGACTCCAGGACCCACTGCTGGCCTTGTGCTGGGACCTCCTGCAGGGATTTGCAGGGCTGAGGACAAAACGTGCCACAGAGGCACTGATTCAAATCAACTCATTGCAGGTCAGCACTCCAGATGTCTGAGAGACGCTTGTGCAGCTGGCTCTGGAGTCTCCTTCCAACACTTGGTATGTTTTGAAGAGTCCTGGAAGCAATGTTCAAGGTAAGATGGAGTGAGAAATCAAGGGTTGATAGGGGAAATAAACCCCCAAACTTGGGAATATTTTCTTTTAAACTCAGTCAAAACATAAATGACTCAAATCTCAAGTAAGATTGACAATGCATAAGGATCAAGTTTGCCTGTTTTAACACAGCCAGCAATGCCACACAAGTGAAGTAAGATCTAGGGAAGGCAGAAACAATTCTGGGCAATTCTGGGATACACTGTATCGCCTGGAAAGTAAATCTGAGGCAAATAATTTTTCCTTTTTAATTTTTAATGGCTTTAAGAAACTGCTTAGAAGCTGCAGTAAAATATATTTAGATACCATAATGAAAGTGTTTAGAAGATTTTTTGCTGATGTATAAATACACAATTCAGTTGATTACAAAATAATTGCTAAAAAGCTTTCTGTAAAAGCCACTGAAGATCCAAAAGCAGTGCTTTCTGCTCTGAAAGTTGGAGAATTTGAATGATGCACTGAACACTAAGTGAGGAATTTAAACATCTTGCTGGAGGCATACGACAGAAATGATTTCTAGCCATTTCAGGAAAAATTCAAACACAGAAATAAAATTCAAATTAGGGGCTCAAGAACAGTCATTTTAGCTCTGTCTTGCTTTCCTGTGTACCAGGAGTCACATTCTCCATTCCAGCTGAAACTTGCTATTTTAATTGGAGTAAGGCAGTTTTAATGCTCTTGGCCCAAGTTGCTTTGTACCAACATGTCCAAATAAGTGCTACTATTGTCACAGGAAGATAATTGTCCTGATAAATGTCTCCATTTTCTAGCTCTCCCTCTGCTGAATTTATTATCATGGTTTTATTCTTCCTTCAGTCACAAGGCTGTACTATTTTCTGTAACTGCCCTCTTAAAACTAGTGCATCCATAGGCCAGGAGGGAGTGCTCTAGCTGGGGAGCCAACACTATTATTCCAGAGTCTTGATGTTCCAGCAAGCTTGGGAATGATTGCCCTGAGGTTTCTCACCGAGCTGCTTTCAGCTCACAAGGGCATGAGGTATCTCTTTTTATGCCTAGTCATTAGGTATATTTACAGTAGTACTTTCTCCCTCAATGTCTGGCACTGCTTTCTTTGCCCCTGCTTTCTGTTTTACTGTTCCTTTGCCCCTAAACTCCAGTGCTGCAGTGCTGAGGAGCCATGAATACAAGGACAGCTTGTTTTTTCACTTCTCAACACACAAAGAATGTTGTGTTAAAGAGAAAATAAATTCTGTTTTTCTCTCATTTGAAAATGCCTACCTTCTTCAGCGACATCACTGCATGTAATGGAGCAGTAAGCTGGTCCCCTATCAAACAAAGCAAGCAGCAGAGATTAATTATCTCACAAATATTTTGGAGAATCAAGCAGTTCACCCATTTGTGCTGCTCCATTTCCCGTGTTTTCAGCTGAAAGAGCAGGCTGCTGTCTAAATTGATGGCATCCTTTTCAGCTGAGACCAGCTTAATCTATTTTGTGTTCTTCAAAAAAAGGAGCTGCCTTTGTTGTCCCTTGTATGTGCCACATTTCTCTATTGAAACAAAGCACTGGAGAACAGCATTGGCTTGACGGTGCCCGAGACTGGAGTCCTCAGGTCTGGCAAGGCAGCAGCAGCAGGAGCATTTAAGGTGTCCTGCTGCTGCAAATTCCTTAGGATAAGCTGATTCCAGTCATTAATTGTATATACTTAATTAAACTTCTGCAGAGCGAAAATCAAATATACAGATGAATTCAAATCACATCATCATCAGGAAGGAAACAACATTTTTAAAAGTTTAAATCAACAAATAACTGATATTTCCAAAAAGGAAAGGGAGACAGATGGCCAGGCTGCCTGCTAGTGACTCTCACTGTTCTGTCTGCTTTAGCAGTGCTTGCTTACTTACAGGTAATGATGCTTTTTAGTGGTTCCTACCCATGAGTGTCCAGTTTACTCTTCTCCAGGAGGGTCTCTCTCTCATCACAAAGACAGTTTAGCTGTGTGTGGAGCAGCTGCTGAACTGCTCCAGTTTATGGCCTTGCATGTTCAGATAAATTGCCACTCATTTCTCTTAATATAGTGTGCTGTAATTTGAAAAATCCTGAAAATCAACACTTTTTGCCAGCATTCTGATGTTAAAACTGTGTTTTAAAAACAGCAACAGATTTGAATCTGAGCAGAAATGTTGCTTTTACTCATTCAAATATTCTGTTCAGCTGCCTTTGACTGCCCCAGCCCAAACTAGAGTTGAATCAACATTTTGTTTCACATAATGACAGAATTAGCTACATTTATTCAAACTTCCTTGATTTACTACCTGATCTCATTATTCAGAATTCAGTCTGTCTCCTCCTTTTGTTTTTTCCATCTCAGAAGGGGAAGAACTGAACAGCTTAGATCCAGTTCCAAGGAAAAGGAGTTATGGAAGTTGCGTGCCTCTATACCAAACAAAATGCAAATAGTCTAGTACTGGCATAATGATAATTTAACTGCCTGTAAACCATTAAATCACTACTTTTCTGCCATGGTTGGCCACCAGTGCAACACCACATGGTGGATGGTGCTCACTAGCTTGTGTTTAAGTTCCCTGTTCACAGCCCTGTGACTCTGGTTCCCCTTTCACTGACTGAAATTCCTCCTTCCCATTTCTCCATCCCTTGAGCGACAGGAGAGGTACAAAAGAAACATGGTACAAGGAACCAGAATATGGTTTGTTCATGGCATTGAACCAAAGCTTTCTGTGGCAAGCTCAAAAAAAGCCATTTCTAAATGTTCAGTTTGCCTCTGTTTTCTTGCCATTTAATTGCCTAGGGTGCTCAACCCCCGCTTTGGCACAGCACATGAAGGGACCATTGAATGCCTAAAACCACCTGGTGTGTTTGTCCACACTCTGCCTAACTCTCCTCGAATCTGTGCTCATTATCTTTGCATGTATTCCTGAATGTCTTCATTCTGAAGCATGTCTCTCAAAATAAATTGTGTTAGTCCCCTACATTTCTTCAGTACGTACTGGGAGAGCACCTCTGCTTTGGCAGTCCAGAGGGAATTTGAGCCAAATTAGAAGGAATTGCAGGAAACTTTGGGGGAACAGACTAAGAAGAAGGAACTGAATATCACTGAAAGCTGAAAGAAGATACAAGTTCAGGCGATGAGAGAAAGTGGCTATTTGGGTAAGCATATCTTAAAGTAGTTTAGTGCATAAACTGCAAATCTGCAGAACATCAGGACAGCCTAACCCATTTCCCCATCAGACCTTAAATGATAGCTTCCACTCTTAGCTGTGTGTTAAAAGAATATGCATCTGATTTATAAAAAGGATATGGGTACCTGCATATATCAGAACAAATACAGATGCCTTAGTGTAGTAAACTGCCTTCCATTTCCACAAAGCACCTGGAAATTCAGATGTTCAATGAAATTTCCTCTTATTAGTTATATAATCTTGACTTTCCATTAGTAACTACCTTTACAAGACAATTTTACTATTGTGTGGGAGATAATTATCAAGTGATACGATACAATACAATATGATACGATATGATATGATACAGGAATCGGTATTCCCCAGAGCACAGGGAATTGTCTTAAGGTGTAATAAACACTAGAAGAAAATGTTCCTTCTCTTTAAACTCCAAGAATTTGCAATGGCTGATTTGTTTCTTAGGCTGCCTGGCTATCTGATCCAGGAAAGGGTTTTTGTCAGCTACAAGAGTGAAGTGTTAAGAGTTTTAACTGAAATATGTCAAACATTTCTGCCAAGTTATCTGATAAATGTCCCAGCAGTAAAGAACTCTGTACTAAGATTCAGTCAAGAACTGTACAAATACACTAGGCTTTTCATCAACACCTTTATCATATTTTAATTAAGGAAGTAAAAATTCAACTGAATTAAACTCATTCAAGGACAATCAGCCCTCTTCATACCCTTGTATTTAACCTTCTCCTGAAAGGCTGTTCTCACACAGAAATTGTAGAGTTCTTGTCATACTTATAATCTTTTCAAAAGGATATACAAGGATTGAGTTTTTAAGTAAAACACAAGCAACATTCTCTTTCACAATACAGTTGATATGTTATATACCCTTAGGAGTAACAATAGTTATTAGAACCAATAACTATTGGTTATGTCCCTAACTAGGGACATGAACAAGGAAAATACAGAATTAAGCAAATGTGATTATTACATAATTTTTTCTTTCTCCTCTAAATTTTGAGAAATTACAGCAGATTGGGAGAATTTTAATGTAAAAAATGTCTAATCAAACTATATTATTAGACTGGATAATTTAGCAAAATGCTGTAATATAATCTATTTTCCAGTATGGACAACTGAGAATAGTTATGAGATAATGTCACCAAGACAAAGTGCAACAGGCAGGAAAGTGTAGAGGCAAATAGTTTCTACAGAAGCTCCCTTGTCATGGGGGGCAGCTAAATTTCACTTTAAATTTCACTGACAGCTCTCTTAAAAAGGGGGAAGTGGAGAAAGTCTTAGGGCAATAAAAAAGAGCGTGCACTTGAGCTCCTTTGGGATATGCACTTTGAAAGAAAACTGTCTGTAAATGTCAAATTATGCTTCATTTCACTGACCAAACCATGAGAGGACATACGTGGTAACTATGTTTGGTTTTACAGAATTGCCTCAAAAAATAAATATGAAAGCTTTTTCTCTTGACAAGCTTTCAACATACACTGTGGAGGAGCTGAAACTGGGCAGGGCTATACATCTCTATGCAGAGTTTTCTATGAAGCTTGTCTCTCTTCCTTAGTTTTTTGGATGCAGCAGGACTGTTATTACAGTGCAATGGACAAGGTGAAATGAGTTCACTGTGCACCTGCAAAGTATGTGCATTGATAAACACACCTGCCACTCTTGCAGGTGACACCTGTGTCAGGCCAGTGACAGAGCACAACTGGTTTCACTACCAAAAGTAACCAGAAGAAGCAGAGATACGCCTCATTCAGTTTGCAAAAAGCTTTGCCAGCTTTGAACAGAGGGATGCGCAAACTTGTCCATGCATACAGCTAACAATTTAGAAAATTTTTTTCTTCCATGCAAAATTGGTATACAGAAAATTCAGGTCTGGAGTTACTTAGTACAGCGATAGTAAAAATATATCACAGGTAACTGCTTTGGAGCACCACTGGAAGGCTTGGTGAAGAACCATTTGATTCTCAGTGATCATCCCTTGCTCAGATACAGACTTAATTTTAAGTTCCAGCATTTCTAAGCTTTCAGATCATTTTGTTGACTGAAAGCTGATACAGTTGAGCTCCTTTTACACTTTCTCTCTTTAACAGGGGAGAGTTGACCACTATGTACAAAAACATCTCCATTTTTTGTATGTTTAAAGAGAGAACATACTGCCTGCTAACCTTTTCTATATAAAAAAGGTCAGCTTATGGTTGGAGATCCCTAAATTAGAGGTTCCATTCATGGCCCATGCTCTCTCTTATAATTTTTTTCCTATTAACACTGCTATCCTTGTGTAGCCTTTCAAATCCAGGCTGATCCTTGCCAATGGCTTGAGGTCCTTCAGGCTTCTCCATAGCTCTAAGCTCTGAGACCTGGACGTTTCTTCTTCTGTGGCACTGAGGCCGACAAGCTGACAAGCTCATAGTGCTGTAAGCTGGTAGTGGATGGATGGATGGATGGATGGATGGATGGATGGATGGATGGATGGACGGCTGCAGTGCCTTTTCCCAGGGACTCTGCTGATGCTATAAAAATGACACAATGCCTAAATAGGTCTTAGAGAAATTGGCTGCTTCAGGAAAACTTCGTGACCCATTCCATGTCAACAAAACTCCTCCCAGAGCATGAATGACTTGGTGCTGAATGACATCTTCATGAATGCGTGTAGGCTTGGGTTTTGTTCTTTTTTCCCTCTGGTGAAAAAATGACTAATCCAGAGGTTATCTCAAGGGCTTATGCCTTTCCCCCCCTTTTATTGCCTCAACAGCTTCTTCTGAGTCCATGATTCAGCTGTGGATGTCCCACACCCATCCTAAACCTAGGGCTGCCAAAACCTCACCTCTTCTGTAGGCGGTGTCTTTTTGTACAGGGTACAGAACAAAAAGGTGTTCTAATACATTAGATAATTAGATAATTAGATAATACATCAATCACATCTTAATAGTGGTTGAACTGGAGATAGCAAGAACACGCTTTATTCAATAGGTATTTCCTTCTGTTTAAACCTTGCAAGCAGCACCATGAAATGAAGAGTCTTGAAAAAATTAGTTTCTACTTTTTCATTTTTATAGACATAAAGGTTTCTTTATGTCTATTTTCTCAAAGCCTAGTATTATGATAATGTTCTTCTGTTGCCTTCAGAAGCAGTGAGGTGAATTAAGAATTGTAGCTCAAAGCTGTGTCACTTTAAAATGAAAAATAAACAAAAAGAATCCCACAACTTTTTCTGCTATTCAGTCAGTAAAGGAATACCACAGATGTACTACAGCACTGCACTCCCTCCCAGGACTGGGAGCTTTCTCATGTTTCAATAAAATTTCTTTGAAATGTTTCAAAATTCTTACACTTCAGGCTGAATACTGTACTTTACCCCCTCTCCCAGATGTAGGTACAATTGCTACTTCCCATCAATTAATTTTCTGCATCTGATACCTACATCTCAGGGGCTCTCATGCTACATTAGGTGATTCTCTACAGCCTGTTGCAGGACTCCACTCAAGGCAAGAAGATTTATCAGAAGAGTCTTTTCTTTGCACAGCCCGTGTACAGGTTGCCTAGGAGTGCAGTGTTTGTCCTGAGAGCATGTTCCCTCCATGGTCTCCCATGGGACCACCGTGTAATGGAACTCTGAGACACCTTGTTATGAAGACCTCTGTGAAAATTTAAAGTACTTTGGCAACTTCATTTTGTATTGCACTGTAAACTGGTTTTTAAACTATGTTTCTTGAATATGCCAATGTGCAGAATTCTGGAAATGCAAGGCCTTTGATGACATGAGGTGTCCCACTGAGCTGGCATCTCACTTATGCTTACAGATGCACTCAGTTTTGTGGGAAGGACATGCTGAAGGACAGCAAAGGCTGCTGCTTTGGCTCAACAACAATTAGAATACTTCCAACTACTGCACTGTAGATCTGCTGGTATTTTTTACTGATGTAAGTTCTCTTCTGTCATAGTGTATTACTTTCAAAATTGTGCTGCCTAAGTTTTCTTCTCACTACTACTTAGTGAATTCAGAATGAATTATATGGTTAAATTAGATATAGTTTTTGATAACATGCCAGCAGTTCACTTCAGGTAAACGAGAAACAGTGGCCTCACGATCTCACAGGATATTATGTTACTGCTGCTTTTTGTGAAGATTCCAAGGGAAGCAGGGATTGCATGCAGAGCACTGGTAGGAAAGACTACTGTAAGAAAAGACTACTCTTGCACACAAACGAGGTGTGACTTAGCTATTCCTCTGCTTTGCAAAGGACGAGGCTCTCAATAGTTTACAAATCATACCACCATGTCTCTAGCACCCCCAATTAAATCTTCATTCACACACATACTTAAAAACTAATTTGGAACTTTTTTGAGAAATTTGGTGGTGGTGACAAATATTATTTATCAGATTCTAGTTGAGATCAATTTTTTTACTGTGAAGCTCTACAATTAGGATCAAATAAATGACCAATGGGCTCATTATTGTTCCTTACAAGTCACTGTGATACAAAGAAACATTCTAGGAAAATCTGAAGCTTACTACAGGGGATTTAGTGTCTCTTTGGCAGTGTTCAGCAATGTGGAAAGTTTTAGGTAACTGTGACTGAAAGTCCCCCCAGCTATATCAAGAACTTCAGTAAACAATGTGAATGGAAATTCAGGCGAGGCCCGTGTTTGTTCCCTACAGACAGCAGCAGACAACTAAATGTGGATATGCATGAGTTAATTCAGAAACTTGTACACAGATTATTCACCGGGGGAAAATTTAACTCCATAACCAAACTATCAAACTGCCACAACAGCTGTTTGTGTTGCACTAATACGAGAAACCTAACTTAAGGCTGAGATCCCATTGCAACTAGTGCAATCACTGCCCCAGGAAAACTGCAGATTGTTTTCTAGACAAAGTACACAAAGGGCATAAAATCAATTAACAATGGTGAGAATAAAAGCAAAACAAAGAGTGATAACACCTGGGTGGCTTTTATGAACTGCTTCTCCTCAGTAGGCATTACTGGGGTTGGTCCTATATTGTCACACAGTCCATAGTATATTTATCTTCAGACCAATCTCTCCAGAGAGATACTGTTATCCTTGGTTTATACACGAGGGGCTATGACTCAAAGAAGCACCAACATTGCATGTGAGGTAAGGAACTGAGCCCAAGTCTCACTGTTTGTACATACTGCTCCCTGGAGAACTTCCTGCTTAGTTAATGGAAAGGTGCCATGTTGAAGTGTCATGGGAGAAACAAGTCCCTAAAAGAGGTTTGAAAGAGGGTAAGAGTTTTAACAATTTTCATGGGATTTTGTTTCACATACATAACAAACATCTGAGGAAGAAATGAACAAATAAATCAACATTGATAGACAAAATGTCATTATGAAAGTATCAGTCATCACTAAATCCCAGCAATCCACTTCAGGGTTTCCGAAAAGCTGGTTGGGGCCAGATCAGTGGCAAAAGTAGGTCCTGTGTGACAACTGAGTAGGCTTCAATAGTGTGAAGAGGAAAAGTTCACGTCACAGAGGAAAAGTTGGAATTAGTCTGAGGAGGTCATCTAGCCCATCACCTTGCCCTGAGCAGAACTGCTTATAATGGTATGTCTGATAGATGTATGTTGTCTGCTCTTAATGCTGTCTAATGAAGGTGACTTTGTTCTCTGCTTAAGCAGACTACAACAGTTTTTCATTTTCACTGCCATTAGAAAGTGGTCTAATGCTAATACTGGAGTTATATCTTGCAGTTTGAGCTCATTACTTCTCACCAACCTAGCTGGGACATGAAGGGCAGATTGATTGCTTCCTTTCACTCCATAGCAGTCTTTTACATATTTGAAGACTGATAACCTGTCTTCCTTAGTCTTTTGTAAGAGACTCCGTTTGTTAAGCTTTTTTTCATTCCCCAATGGGAAAAAAATCCTCATCTCTTCTACTTTAAAATGTTTCCAGTTTTCACATCCTTTCCTGAGTGGAAATCCAAAGCATTCTGGTGCATCAAGGTAAATTCATAGAAAGCACCTGGGGTTGGCATCAAATCTGTATCTCCCCTTAAATGCCAGTTCAAAGTGATGCTACAAAGTGAATCCTGGGTGTTCCCACAGGGCCCAAATATGGTCAGGACTGTCAGTTTTTTGCGAGGATTGGTCCAGTGATGGCTCTCCCAAACACAGAAGGGGATGCATTCCCAGCAGCGGGTCAGCATTCGTTCCGTGGTGCGGGTTTAGTGGGGAGCAGGTCACCGGGGCAGGATCCTCCCTTCCAGCCGGGTTGCACGGGCGGAGAGGCACCTGCCTCAGCAGCCCTGCACTCACCAGGCCTTTGTATCCCTATCAACAGCTGATAAAATCTGCAGCACCTGTAGGATTATCTGCCACCTCACCGACCTATTTCTTAAGTATCCCGCCTATGCTATTGCCATTAATTAGCATTTCATCATTAACTTAGGCAATCCTCATCTCTAAAGGACACCTTTGTGTTCTCTCCTTTGTTCAGCGACCCAGAGGGGCTGTAATTACAGCACCGGAGGAGGGAAATCTTTAATAAACGCCTTTTCTCCCTCACTCTCTCTCCCT